>CAJVQF010000011.1:0-301391 GCA_911254575.1 Candida sanyaensis
GAATCACAAGTTGAAGTATTTAACAATAAATGTGTCGCCAACAAAAAGTATATTCTCGACTCATCGGGTGAAATAATACAAGTTCCAGATTCAATTGGCACGGCTTTAAAGTTTGCCAAAAATGTAGAATTTATGGATGTGAAAATGATGTTTGGGATAATGAAAGAACCATTTGTGAAACCATTGAAGGAAGATGAAACAGTGGAACAGTTTTTCAAGAGAAGAATAGGAAGTACTGTGTTGACAGATAATGTTGTAAGTGCAGTTTTACATGGGATCTATTCTGGTGATGTTGGAAAGTTGAGTGTAAAGAGTGTATTGCCTTTCTTGAAAGACGCTGAAGATCAATCTGGCTCAATCATCAAGTATATTTTGAAATCTTTAACAAAATCAAAGTCTAAACTGAAATCCACAGAGCAATTATCTATCGAATTGCAAGAATATGAGAAACTGATCTCACCCAACGCGGAATTGTTGGACTTACAGAAAAGATTAAAAAATTATCCAATGATTAAATTTCATGATGGTATGGAAGTGTTCCTAAGAACTTGGCAGCATATTTAATCAATAATACTAATACAAAAATTGCTTACGATTGCACTATTGATAAAGTGGATCCAACTACAGGGAAGGTCAATGGAGAACAATTTGATCATATCAGATCAACCATAAATACCAATGAGTTATCTAAGACATTACCGCCTACAGACCCACTTGTTCCAGAATTAAAATCCATCCATTATGCAAGTATTTTTTTGACAAATGTCTACACAAAGACCTCAAGCTTAATTCCTAAGGGAAGGCCAGGGTTTGGTTTTTTGTGCCCAAGATATAGAAAGGTTACCCAGAATGAAGATGCATTATTAGGTACAATTTATGATTCTGATGTTGAGAATAATGTCGAAGGTTTGTTCACCACGGCCAAACCAGTTCATCGAGAAAACAATAAGATTACTATCATGATGGGTGGTCATTATTACAACAACTGGTCAATACCTTCAAATGGCATAAATTTGAGTATTGTGAAAAAGGTTTTGGAATCGAAATTAAAAGTGGATTTGTCTAAATTCAATATTAAGGTCATAAAAGAAGGTGAGCCATTGGAGCTTGATACTATTAAGGATAATGATTTGATTATTTCCTATAATTTACATTTAAACTGTATTCCGCAGTACAATTTAGGATACCAAGAAACCCAAGCTAAAGTACTTGAAATACTTGACCAAGATTATAAACTTTCATTTGGTGGTACTGTTTTTGGTGAAGGACTCGGAGTTCCTGATTGTGTAATTGATTCATTCAGAGATATTTTGAAATTGAAATAGATAATGTAGCTTGTATATTTGATATTATTAAATTAAATAATGGATTGAATTTATTCATACAGTGGAAGTATATCTTCTTCATCCTCTTCACCGCCATCATCTCCATCATCTCCATTTGTACCATGTACTATCTCATTTTTGGCTCGAGTTATTATTTTAGATTCTTTCACAACGTAATTTATAACAAGGGATTTATCAAAGAATTCTTCATTTTGTAAAGTCCTCATCGCAAGAGTAGCCAGACTGACACTTGCAAATATGATAAACCCAAACCCCTGCTTCAAATTAATGGAAATAACGTCACCAAATGCAGAAAATAAAAGGTATAGATTATGTATCATGATTTGTTTGTTTATCTTCGTGTTCAAATTTTTCACATACAATGTTTGCATTGGCTTTAGGTTCTCAAAGTCCAACCTTATCTTCTTGGAATCATTGGCTTTCTCTGATGAGGGTGTTTCTTGTGATCGTTTGGTTGAAGGCATTATTGGATATGTGAATATAAATATAGTTCTATCGGTGGCAGTATGATTGTTGAAGGAAATGAGATGATCCTTCAACTGGATTGTTTACTCGTTTAAAATTATTCGTGTGTGGACCAAAAGCATATTGATGGGCAAACGAAAAAAAGAACAATATATCACGTTGCGTCCCCCCCCAACAATTTCGGTTGCTGTCAAAATCAGTAATTTCAAGTTTTAACCGAAACGATCTCCAAAAAACCCAAAACAAGAAAAACAATCATTTCAGTTTGTCAATTTTCGATTGCTTGTTTTTTTTTTTTTTTTGTTTTTAATCTCTTATATTTCTATCATTTTCGATTCTAATTATTCAATTGGTATAAGAATGTTTGTTAATTCTCTGTTTTTCCCAGGTATTTTAAAAAGATCTTTTGGATCTATTAGATCAATCAGTTCACATGCCACTCCAAAATATCAATTCTTAAGATTTAACAAAACTTTTCAACCAATTGCAAGAGTTCAAAGAGCTTCATATAACTCTTCCAATTCCAGTACTTTAAAGTTATTATTCGCTAGTGCGGGATCTTCATTCTTAATATTATCTGCCTTTGGTAAGAAAATCCATAATGATACTGCGACACAAATTCAGTCGAGATTGCCATCCGTTGATGTCACTAAAGTCAAGTCTGAAATACAGGAGCCATTTAAAAAATCAAGATTTAATGGATACTTAAACTACGAACAATTAACTATTGGTTCTGTGGTTGGGTTATTCTTGGGTGTCATTATTGGAAAGTTATCTCAAGTTATTGTTTTTGCTTCATTAGCATCATACTTCTTGGTTGAGTTTTTGGAGAGTAGAGGTATTATCACCATTCCATGGAATTACTTTATTACCGTTGGAAAAGAAAGAATTAGCTTGAAACAATTGTTTTTTGAGCAACCAAGCTTCAAGATTTCTTTTGTTCTATCATTTATTATTGCTGCTTATAATGTATAGAGGCTAGGTACAATGTACGGTTGGTGTTAACTATTATAATAAATATGTATTACAAAAAAAAAAAGTATTGTTACAGCATTGGAGTGTTTTCTCGAATACCATTTGACGGAACATTCTCCTCCGCAATTGGTGTATTTTCGATTGTAAGCTCCCCACTTATAAGATGTACCGTAGAACTGATATTTTCTTGAGCATCATCTTCTCCTCTTCCTTCCACTTCATTTTGTTTTGGTTCATCATCCTGAATGTTGTTTTCTTCCTGCTTTTCTTCGACTTTAGTTTTATCAAATATATGATATTCTCTCAAAGTTGAATCCAATAGATCATCTTCCAAGTTTTGTCCATCATTTCCTAGGATAGACTCGTAGTCCTTGTGTGGTAATTCCCATCCAGCCCCCAATTTATTCGCCATATAACTCACAACCTCGTCACAGTATCCTAATAAACTCACATCAAAATTGCAATGACCTATCGGATCTCTATTTATTAATATCTGTGGAACTTTTTCAGGGACTTTATCAACAATATCACTAACAGGTGCAACTTTCAATGAAGTTCCCGCACAGATCAACAAATCACACTCCAAGATATCCTCTCTAATATGATCATGGAAATTACTAGGTAATGCCTCTCCAAAAAAGGTAATATCGGGTTTGAAAACCCCGTAGCTTTCATCGAAATAGTAATCATCGTCTTTTTTCAAAATGTCATTTTTGCGTTTTGTACACTGCTGACAAAGTGGAATTTCTTTAGCTCGAATCTTATCAAAAATGTCTTCTCCATTGATTTTCAAACCACATGTCACACAACTAGCCGTTGCAAAGGACCCATGACACTGAACTAGTTTGTCCTTGCTTATTCCAGCATAACTCTCTAAATTGTCAATGTTTTGTGTGTAGTTACGCAATAACTTTCCTTGGTCTTCCAATACTTTGATAAATGAATGCATTGGACTAAACATCTTTTCCGGAGGTAATATCATATGAGCAATCGAATAAAATAGACTGGGATCTATGTGGAATAGCTCCAAGTCAAAAACTTCCTGAGGATCACTTAACCCTAAATGTTGAACCATTGAATAGAACCCTTTGGATGATCTGAAATCAGGAATTCCCAAACTAGTCGATATCCCGGCTCCAGTTATCACGAGGATCTTCTTAGAATTGGCGACTAAGTTCAATGCATCCTCTATCGTAGTAACATCTTCTCTTCGGTTACGTATGGATTTCACCTTCATCATTGCATGGTTTAGTATTTTAATATATTCCATAATGTTTGAACTATTTGGTTTCGGTAAATTCTTCGGTACAAATCCCAATTGTAAAATTAATTTGATTATATGTTCAACGGATGCAGCTGTGGGTAAATACTTTTCAAGAAACTTAATGTTGCCATGTGCCTTAAGGTACTTCCTGGTTTCTGATATCAACTCAGGTGGAATATCCTCAAAATCAAAATTAGGTTCTAAATCATCTGATGAACTACTATCACCATTGTCACTGTCACTGTCATTATCATTATCACTATCACCATCACTACCTCCACTAGAAATGGAAATAGAAACGGATTCGCGTTCTTCCGAGACCCCGGAAACAAATGGGGCACGATTGGATGTTCTTGTTAATCCCTCTGAATCATCACCATCATCATCGTGTTCCTCCTCCTCCTCATCTTCATCTTCATCATCATCGACATCATGTTGTGAGACTTGAGGTGTATCATTGCTATCAACGAGGATTATTGGGTGTTGTAGGTTATTGCCATACGTGCCTTCTTCATTTTCGTCTTCGGAAGAAGATACTTCCTGGAAGGAGCAATGGAAAATTTCCCATTAGATGCTTTGTTGTTTGAATAATTACTTGCTTCTGGATCTGGTTTAAACCTTTTGGCGTTTTGTTGTGCTTCATCTTCGTCTGAGCTCGAGTCTATAAGGACAATTTCGTTGCTATGAGACATTTAAAGGTTGTTCAGTATTTGGTATATAGTTATTAATAATACAAAGGTGACTTATAATGAATACAATGAACTAGTTATAAAATATAATGATAACAAATTTGCGACAATTTAAATGTTGGTAGTTGGATGATACGTTGTTGTCGTGTAATGCAAATAAATTTAATTTCTGGAGTAAACGTGTATGTGAGAGTGAATGTTAATTGACCCTTTGTTTTGTTTTGTTTTGAGATTATCTTTTTTTTTTCTTTTATTTATTTTTGTTTTTTTCGTTCGTTCGTTTAATTCGTTTAATGAGTTCTGTACCTGGCGCCTTTTCCGTGATAGACCACAACAAAATGGGATATGAGTAATTTGTTATTTTGATTCATCGATAATGAATTTATTATTCTAGGATTGTGCTGTATTGATCAATGATCCAATGATCTTCTTTGGTATTTGCCTACTAGTTTCCACATATAATGGTTAATTTCAAGTAAAACTTATATTAATCAGCAATAAGTTATTATATAAGCAATATAATCCAGAGCAATTTTCACATTAGTTAATGCTTACATTTATTTTATGCAGTTTTACCCCTAGGTATAGTAATGTATCAACATTAACCTGTTTCTTCTGTTCTTTGGTGATGAAAACTGAAACAGCCATAACCCAGCTTTTGGTATTCGCACGTCTCGCTTTAGGAAGTATGAGATGAGATCTTAAACACTTCAATTAAATTTTTCTTTTTTTTGTATTTACTATATTGATATCAAAAGCATACTTTCAATATAAGAATGTCATTTTCATTTGGATTTACCAAGGACGATTTTAGTGATGATGAGTTAGATGAATCATCCCATATACAGCCGATTAGTTCCATAAGAGACAAAGATAATAAGACTGAGAGATCTGCATTGGACACATTAAATGTAAGTCCAGAAAACCTTCCCCGGGAACATTCATTGGATTCATTATTATCTACATTACAAGATGTTAGAATTACTTTTGATAATTATACCACTAATGGGGGAAACATTGTGTATCGAAGAGAGTTGTTTGATGTCAAGCATCAGATCATGGCAGAAGATGAAGGAGAAAACACCAAATTGAGCGAACTTTTAATTGATGAAAACAATAATGATTTACAAAAAAATGTGTATGAAGGAGGTTTTAAAAGTTGGGAATGTTCATATGATACTGTTGATAAACTAGCATATTTAATCAATAACAATCAATTGACAAGCAAGAGTATTTTAGACTTTGGATGTGGAACTGCATTACCGTCTTGTTTCATCCTTTTGAAAAAGTTACAATTGCAAAACAAACAACAATTGAAGTTAATATTGTCAGACTTTAATTTTGATGTTCTTCGATTAGTCACTTTGCCGAATATTATCACCCATTGGGCATCTACTTTACCAGTAGAACAATTGCATAGTTTAGTTACTAGTGAAGACATTCCTCGTTTCAACAATGATGAATTGTTCTTTACAACCAGATTACTAGATCAATTTAAGAAAGATCTTTTGGATTACAATATCGATTTAAAATTCATCTCTGGAGCTTGGGGTAAAGACTTTAATCAAGTGGTTGCAAATGACAATATTGATCTTATAATTAGTTCAGAAACCATTTATTCTCCAGAAAGTCTACCAGTGGTTGCTGAGTCTATCAAAGAGATTTTTTCTAATTCAAATGCACAATCATCTTTGGCATTGGTAGCAGCAAAGAATATTTATTTTGGTGTTGGTGGATCCTTGATTGAATTTATTAATTATTTCAACAAAATAAAGAGTACCGAGTTTGAAGTAGAAGTTGAAGAGATTGATGATGCTCAATTGAAGAGATCTTTGGTTTATATTAGATATAGTAAGTAGTATACAGTAAAGTGACATATGGATCCACCAAAGTGACAGATTATGATCTGATTCACAATTATTGGTCTTTAATGCACGACTTTTTTTGCTGAAAACTTTACTGTACCAATCGCGAACCATCTAAATTTGGAATAGAAAAATCTTCTCAACCTTTCTAAAGACGAAAAAAAAAAAAAAATAAAAACGACAAAAGACATTTGAGTCAATTTCCATTTACTTAATCAAGTTTGAGTATTATACAATTACAGGTATGTAAATGACGTTACTATACACTGTGAAATGAAAATAGGTAATCAAGGAACGTTAAATTATTTTTATATTATTTATACTTGGTTATTTCTTCTTTTTATTTCATTAGGGGGGTAGAGCCTAGAGAATTTTTTTTTCAAGTAATACTTTATTTGTACTGGTGGACATGATACAATGTTTTTGGGGATTATTACTAAAGTAACTGTATGGATACATGGGTAGAAGTATTCATTCCTGCAGCAATGTTAAGGGATATTCAAATATTGGATGAACTAATTGTCAAACAACCCAGCCCAATAAATAATAATAATAATAATAATAACATCTACATCTACATGAACAACAGACAATTTTATTGGAGATACTACATATCAATGGGAACTACAATTCATGTGTTGCAGGTCTATGTGTTATGATTGAACTCCATGCTGATTATTGTTTGGAACCAAACCCCATTCCATGTTGAAGTCGTCCCAGTACCAATTTTTGGGATTCTTTTTTTTTTTTTTTTGTTCTTTGATTCTTTAGCCAATCAAAGTTTCTACTAATAACATCTCACACACCACCAGAAAAAAAAAACATGCGATATATAAAACCACTTGAAAATTTTCTACCTACTACTCGTAAACTTTTATTCTGGAAATATTTTACTAACATTCTATTCAACAGGACCAACCATGTTTATGAAATCTTTACAAAGAGCTGCTGTCAGATCCAACACTGCCATCAGATTCAACAGCACTGTTGCTAAAACTGCCCCAAAAACTTTGTCCAATGCTTACATTGGTAACTTGGAAACCAGATGGAGCAAATTACCAGAAAAAGATCAACAAACTTTAATAGATGAATTGAAAACCAGAATGGAATTACCATGGCAAGAATTGTCTCCAGCCGAAAAGAGAGCTGCTTACTACATTTCTTTCGGTGAATGGGGTCCAAGAACTCCATTGTACCTTCCAGGTGAAAAAGCTAAAGTTTTCTGGTATACTTTTGGTACCGTTATTGCTTCTGTTGTTTTGTTTGTCGGTATCAGACAATTAGCTGCTCCTGCCCCACACACCATGAACAGAGAATGGCAAGAACAATCTGATGAATACTTGAAATCCAAGAATGCTAATCCATTCACTGGTTACTCTCAAGTTCAATAAATGGGTTAACTTTATGAAGGAGATGAAGATACACATACAATGAAGACTGAGTTATTAGAGAAAATTGTGGTTTATTTGTGGTTTTGTTTGATTTAATTATTATTGTCAATTTTTTTTTTTTTATATATTTCTTATGTTTGTTTGTTCTTCTGTTTTAATGAGTTTTTGAAAATCTCCCCTCTACAGTCTACCCATTTCCAACCCTTATTTCATCATTCATCAATTTTTTTTTATTATTATTATTATTATTTAGTATTCAATTGTCATTCGCTTGATAAAAGAGGTACCTTAATACCTTTTTTATATGGCACCCCACAAGGGTAAACTATTCCTTACTCTTACTTATTCAATAAACTTATGTTCTTTTTATTTTTAACAAGTACTAATTATTTGTGTATGTCATCAAATATATATTCCAAAATCGAACAAACCATATACGAATGTAATAAATTTTTCTTTGGAGATACATTATATATTATATAAATATAAGAATCGTTAAATTAATGCTATACAAAATTAAATAAAAGGTTAAAGAGTGAATTTAAAAACTTTTTTTATTTTTACCATTATAGTTTGGTTTTCTTAACGGTATGGAGCATCAGCATCAATACAGTATTGTAATTCTTGTTCCCATTTATCACCATTTTCCAATAATTTTTCTTTATTATACAATAATTCTTCTCTGGTAGCAGTAGAGTATTCAACATTTGGTGTTTCAACAATAGCATCAACAGGACAAGATTCTTGACAATAACCACAGTAAATACATTTTGTCATATCAATATCATATTTATAAGTTCTTCTACTGCCATCAATTCTCTCTTCAGCTTCAATGGTAATAGCTTGAGCTGGACATATAGCTTCACATAACTTACAAGCAATACATCTTTCTTCACCACTTGGATATCTTCTTAATGCATGTTCACCTCTGAATCTTGGTGAAATTGGACCTTTTTCAAATGGATAGTAAATGGTATATGGTGATCTGAAGTACATTTCCATACAAATGTACATACCACGAGCAATTTCACTTAAAAAGAAAAATTTGGTGGCTTTAGATAACGCACTTTCATGGGATTCTTCCCAAGTTTTAGGTCTTGGAAGTCTGAAACCTTTGGTTGGAGAGGCATGGGTGGAACCCCCTGTGGCCAAATATTCACTAGCTTCTGGAGCCAATGCTGGCTTCAAAAGCGGAGTGGTGGTGGATAAAAAACGAGTTGTGGACTTGGAAACTATAGGTCTAGTAGATGATGATATGATGGATCTGAACATGTTTAATTCTTCTGTATTTGTTTGGTTATATTCTTTAGTTCTATAAATTTAATCAAAGAAAAGGAATGAAAAAAATTACGGTTGATGTGATTGAATTGAAGGTTGGTTAAATGAATAAATAAATAGTTGGATGGATGGATGGAATATATAAATATGACCTTGGGTAAATAACACAACGTAATTGGTCTTTTCGAAGTTTTTTTTATTTTTTTTTTTTTGGTGATTGAAAACTTTTTCCTTCTCTCTCTTTGGATTGACCCCTCCATATTTTTTTGGGTTGTAAGAGAAAAACAAAATTATCTCATTGGCTGTATTTTTTATGCGCGACATTAATGACAACGACATTGTAATATACGACATTAATTCTGTAGTACTGCAAATATATTATATAACCTATAAAATTGAAACTACCACTTAGAACCTACAAGAATAGCAGCTGGATCTGTGGGTTTTTCAACCGCATTAAAATGAGTTTTAAGCAACCTGTCAGTACTAATATTATTTTCCTGTTGAAATGAGTTACTCCACAGAATGAAATGTTCAATATCATGTGGATGCAAGCTTAAATCAAACATTGGGACTTGATTATACTTTGACAATGCTTCACCGACCCACTCCTTCTCTGGAGTTGATGAAGGAGCACTAATTTGACCACCTCCATTGATACATCCATTTGGACATGCCATTATTTCAACATAATCCACCTTTGATGCATCTGCTACTTCATCAGGTGTATCAGATCTATCCTTAGTCGACATTCTTGCCCTCCTTCTTGCTGCAAGAGGATTTGATTTGACAGTGGACTTGCCTCCTGATGTTGGCTTTAACTTTCTAACCAAATTTTGAATGTTTCTGAACCCATTAACTACTGCTGAACTGGCAATCTTCTCCCCATCATACATCAATCGTAATTCATAAATATCGGAATTTTTTCCATTGATTGTTTTTAAATCAAATTTTTCATCATCGTAGCCACCTTTCAAAAGCAAATGTTCCTGAAAAATTCTCAAATAATTATATGCATATCCACCAGAAGCTGAACCTGGATCATTCGACCATGAATATTCTATAAAGGGCCAGTTTGCTGGAGCACAACGTTGGTAAATTTCATTCATGGGGGTATTAATTTGTAGAATTGACGATGTATTACCTTCAGGTAGTAATTGGTACTTTGGTGTTTGCTCATCAATTAATGTTACCAATTCTTTTGCAGTCAATACACAATCAACGTCTGGAATAGGCTTTTCTGTGGTATCATAGATTTCTGGTCTTGCGCTTTCAAGCTTTTTATCAAAACAAGGCATGATTGATACATGATACACTCTTGATTTAGAGATATTCAATGATGATGCAGTTAACGTTTTCAATAAACACCCAGTGATTTGTTGTGGTGATTTGACTGTTGAAACTCTTGGCAATACATAAGGATGTGTCTTTTCAGCATATAATACCCAACCTGGACATATAGATGACAATATTGGACCATCACTTGACTCTTTGCTTTCCTTCTTGGTGATTAGATTTTGTGCCTCGTTAATCAACGACAACTTTCTTCCCAAAGATGTGCCCACAACATAAGTGAATCCCATTTGGTGTATGAACAAATTAATCAACAATTTATCAATGTCATCCATGGATAAATTATATGCTAATGCTAAAGAAGCTCTCGACTGTTGGGAAATACTAGCCACAAAAAATTTATCACCACGGTTCTCCAATGCATTTACCAACTCTTGATGAGAATGTTGAGCAACAAGAACCTCCTCTGCTGAAGTGATACATCCTGAACAAGCTAAACAATCAGTTAAGGATATTTGTGCTGGTGAAAGATTTGTTTGTTTGTCATCGATTTGTGATATTTCTAAGGGATTTCCTTGATCATCAATCTGAATTTCAACTTCTCCATTTTCATTAAGACCAGAGTTTTCTTCTTTGGTATTATCCTGAGTTAGTGGTTTGATACACGCTATACCTGGTGAGATAAAATCGTTAAGATCATCTGCTGATAGTATTGCACTCATTGTTGGATGTGATATAAACTGATCTCTGATAAGTTTTTAGTTTTATTTTTTATTTTTCTGATTTTACGATGATATCTCACTGCTTATTAATAAGCTTTTTTTTTTTTCATGGTGCTTGCGCAATCGGTGTACTGTTGCGTAATCAAAGATGTAACAAAAATTATTTGCTGCGGAAATTTTGACTACTTTAGGTTATTGAATTTTCTAAAAGGGTGGTTCAAAGGTAAGACTTGATAATGGATAGTCAAATCAAATTCAAATCAATAATTGGTTCTGTTGTTCAATATTATAAAAAAGATAAATTTTTTCATTTCATGTTTTCTTGGAATTTTTGTATAATTTTTTTACTAAATCTCAAGTTGCATTGAGATCAAGCCGTTCAAAATGGTTCGCGATAAAACAAGATAAAATTAAATTACTGACACTCTATTAGCACTATTCAGCAAATCCTATAATATGTCGTGCAATCTAGCTGTTAAAATCATTATACTTTCGTTATCATAATCTAGCAGCTTAGTGGGCCGCTAATAATTATACATAAAACTACATATCCTGTATCATTGAAACTCTATTTAAACATTACCATGGAACGCATCAGCATTAACCATATCATTGCCATTTCCAATTGGTGAATGGTCAGTTTTTCTAATCAACTGACTGATATGATTCAAATTAGAACCAGTGATTTCTTCCATGAATGCCCCGATTTCAATATTCTCGTGGTTTCCTGATAATCCATGGTATGCCTTGGATGATGCCAATTTGGCTTTGATTGCAGGAGAATTGGTATGGGCGTAGATATTAACATCAACAGCAGAATGGCCATGGGTAGTCCATCCGATCTGGGCTCTGAGTGATACAATGTTGTTCAAAACATACAACAATTTCGCTGGATCATTGACCTTGTCAAGGATTGCCTTAACTTCGTACTCAGTGTAGTCCTTCATACCCAAGTCCTTTTCCAAAACTTCGTGTTTGATGAACTTGGTGAGCTTAGTAGCATCGTCTTTGTTCTTGTAATCAGCAATCTTGTGAGCCAAATAATCACCAGAATGGGTGCTGTTCAATAATACTTCTGGGTACCACAAGTAATCAGGATAGTCTTCAGATACCTGTCTAGCAGTAACCAATCCACCAGTTTCGTGATCACTGGTAGAAATAGCAATGGTTTCAACATCGGTAGAATCAATAAACTTGATGACCTCTTCAAATGCTTCATCGTAGGCCAACACTTCTCTAACTTGTGCGGCAGGATCATTGTGATGTCCGGCATGATCGATTCTGGACCCTTCGATAAGCAAGAAAAATCCTTGTTTGGAATCTTTGGTAGCATCAGATAACGCAGTCAAGGCAACCTTGACCTGTTCTGCCAATGATGGGTATTCTGTTTCGTTACGGTCAATAGCATATGGAATGTCGGTATTGGCAATCAAACCCAACAATGGCAATGTGACATTCTTTCCACCTTGAAGTTCATCAAATTGTTCCCTGTTACCTACATACTGCCAGGATTTGCTGTACTCATCAATCAAGTCTCTGTTATCAGCACGACATCCACCTTTGGAAGCTGGTAAGAAATGACATCTACCACCACCCAAAATAAGGTCCACAGCACGACCAAATGGATACTCTCCCAACTGGTGCTGGGCAATCAAATCTTCCTGGAATCTGTAGTCAACGTGGGAACTGAATGCAGCAGGGGTGGCATCGGTGATTCTGGTAGTCACCACCAACCCAGTATAATAACCTTGCAACTTTAATGCTTCTAAGATAGTACCACATGGGGTTTTATCGGCTGCAACACCAATAGCTCCATTGTATGACTTCATGGCACAGGAAAATGCGGTGGCACCGGCAGCGGAATCCGTCACCAAACTGCTGGATGATCTGGTTCTAGAGGATCCGATAAGATATTGGTCAAGTGTCAAAATATCGTTGATGGCAAGTTTATCTCTGAATTGTCTGAATGATCTAGCTGCTGATAAACTAGCTGGTCCCATACCATCAGTGACCATCATGATGATGTTTTTTTTCTTAAGTGTATCCACTTCTGGAAGGGTATCATTGTGGGTTGAGAAGAAACATAAGTATGCAATAATGGATACGGTGATGATATTAAGAAAGTATGATAAGTTTCTCTTAGTGTTGGATTTTTTCTTATTCAAACATGATAATGAATCACCACCAAGTAAGGCCAGTGTTTCGTTGGCAAAACCCATGTTGTTGTATGTAGATAAGAAATTGGGAGGGAGGGAGGGGTGAAGGAATAGCAAAAAGAAAGAAGGAAAAAAAAGTAGTTTATTTTGGGGGAAGATTTTCTTTTTTAATTTCTTTTGATCCGGTATCAGTAAATTTTTGGAAGCCACGTGTTGGAGGTCACGAATAATTTGAAGACAAGAGATTTTTTTTGTGCAATTTACGAGCTACCACTTAGAAATTGATCTTTCAATGAAGGAAACAACAGTTTGTCAGCAACAGCTAAAAGCAGATCCTGGATTTGTCCAATGCATGAGTGTAGGTGTAGATTTGGAAGGAAAAAACAACAAAGTACACCTCTGTATCACTGTGTGGTACTGTCGGGGATACTAATTTTCTTTACAAGAAATACTTCACATTGCTCTGACACTGAACCAAATCAATTGCACAATGCACAGAGATGGAACCAGCTGTGAGTTTATCTCAAAAACAAAAAGCCTTGTACATCTTCTTTACTTAATATACAGTACGTGGTTAAAAATATGTACTAATCTTACTTCGTCTGTGACTTGCGAGGAGGGAGGGGGGATGAAGTACAATCTGATTTCAATTAGTTCCTGTTGTAGTAAGATACGTTAAGGGTGTGTATTCTTATGGTGAGATTCCGTATAGAACAAGTATATAGTATACAAAAAGAGATAGGAGATATAAAGGTCAATATATTGTAAATGGGATCTGTGATTAAGGGATGAATATGAGGGGTATATTTGTAAGTACGTTATCTGTGGCCAATAGGGGTTAATGAGCAACCATGTTCAAACGTATCAGTGCACCATTGTACTCTAAGTCATGTGTAGTATCACGTGAAGGAGGTCGTGCCATAACAGTTCCTTAAAATTTTTATTTTTGTTTATGTCTGTATTATGATAGTTTCACGTATAACGGTCACATGAAAATATTGGTCATCATGGAAATTATGAAACGAATCTATAACTCTTTTTTTGGTCCATAGGATATAACTGAAGAAGGAATGTTATTTCACTTACTTATGAACAAATTAGCTTCAGTTAATCTATTTGCAAGATTCTTTTGAAACAGAAGTATTCATTGAACATCAATCCTTATGAAATTTCTTTTTTTTTAAGGCAATTGTAACGGTTTTGAAGATACTGTAAGTTCAAGCCGCCGATTATTGCATGATATTTTTTTTTTTTTTTTATGTATAAAAAAAGTTGTGGGTAAGGGAATTTGGCGTATCTTTTCCGATATGAAAATAATTTCCAGATGTTCCGGCCAATAGCTACCACGGTCCTTTATTCAAGTCAAAAAAAAAAAAAAGAAAATTAAAGGAAAGGTGATGTTTTTTTCTTTATAACTGGGGGTAGATGTTCCTGGCGCGTCACTAAAATAATAACAATAAATCGGATTTTGTTTTCGAGATTATTGATTTTCCATTATCATATAATTTTTATTTTTCAACAAGAATTACGCTACAACAAAAATGAGAAAGTCTATTCATATTGTCTTACTTCTGTTGTTCTTTATATTTTCTTTTGTCCTTGGAGATGGAGATATGGATATGGATATGGATGAACGTCCTGAATTCCATCCAATTAATCCTGAATCTAAAACTTTCCATTGGATCTTGAGTGTATTCATTTTATTGATTTTATCATCAATAAGTACGTGCTTAGCCTTTGCCAATAAAGTTCATTGGTCTGTTCCATTGCAATATATCTGTACCGCATATAGTGTTATTGAGTCGTTGTTTTTAGATTTTCCAGATAATGTTGATAATCATGAAAATCGAACATCCAAGGGTACATCATGGTTCCTTAGTATATTATTGGGGGTTACCGTATTTGTTGGTACATTTATAACTGGAAGTAATTTGATTGTAAATAGGTTTTACCCAAAATTGGCCAAGAATTATAATGAATATGGAATTTCGTATAAAATTTATAAAGCATTGTCATTTTTGGTGGTGGTTACAGGATGGGTTAGACTGATTTTATCACCTGTGGCATTATTTGGCTTTTGTTATGGTAAACATACCGGTCAATGTATTGCTCATCTTTGTATGGGATCAGCATTTATTTTATATGCCTTTGTATTGTCATTCATGTTGGTTATTCCATGGATTAGAAAACATCAATTACAGTCGATAAATTCTCAAAAATCAGTTTCGCCCGAAATGTATGATTCTACCGTGATGATGGTTTGGGGGATTGTTAATACCTTTACCGAACATAGATGGGGTCGTGAGGGTTGGCTGATGGGAGATTACCAACATACATCTATGGGTATTGTCTGGTGGTGTGGTGGATTATTGGGAATGTATTTGGCTCGAAATAATCGTAGAACATTTGTTCCTGCATTGTTGTTGATTTTCACTGGTTATTCAATGGCAGAACATGCTCAACACTTGGCCATATCAACCAAAATACATGCATTTTTTGGGTTAGCCTTGATGAGTGCTGGTGTTACACGAATCATTGAAATCCTGTTTTTGTTGAAGGATAAAGCTTGTGATCCATCGGGAAAAATCTTGTCATTTCAATATTTCCCACCATTTTGCTTAGCTCTTGCTGGGGTGTTATTCATGGGGGCCACTGAAGAGCAATTACAGTTGGTTCATGATTTAGGATCCGATCATTCCGCATATATTTTGGTTCTTTCATCAGCTGCATTCATGATATTTCTTTGGATACAGTTATTATTTTTGTTTTATTTGAGATTGGTTGGGTATAATGAAGATGGTGAGCTCAATAGTAATCAAATATACCTGAGCTTAGAAGCAGAGGAGTTTGAGTTGGGTGATATAAGTGAAGACGAAACACGTGAAACACCATCTGATGGTAATAGATTAAGTGATTAAATAGAGAACTTGTATTATTGTAAATGGAGGTTTTGGGTGCACACATATTTTTTGCAATCATGTTTGAGTTTGGCCCCACGACCTAAAAATTTTCACACATTTAATATAATACTATTTTTTCCATGAAGTGCAACATGGTTTTACATATACCTTTAACTGAATTATATTATTAGATATGAGGCAGTAGTATATTATTAACTGTGCTGTCTGTAAGTGTAGGTTCTTTTCGTCTTTTATAGAGTTTCCTACAAAAGGTTGCCTTTGATTTCCTAATTGGGAAAGGGAAGGAAATTTATTTTATTTTATTTTATTTTATTTTTTTTCCCCTCCGTTGTTCTGTTTGAAGTTCCACGTCGACATAAAAATAAAAAAAAAAAAAAAAATTTTTTTTTGTCATTTTGTTGTTTTACTTTGCTTTTGGTTCGACCTTGGTATGCAATGTAATTGAAAGACATCG
Organism: Candida sanyaensis; assembly: GCA_911254575.1. Classification (NCBI taxonomy): domain Eukaryota; kingdom Fungi; phylum Ascomycota; class Pichiomycetes; order Serinales; family Debaryomycetaceae; genus Candida; species Candida sanyaensis. The sequence continues at coordinate 16,820 of CAJVQF010000011.1, forward strand.
TGCTTAAGGCGAGAAACGTCGCGCTAAATCAATTAATCTCGTCCTCCTTCTGACACGACATGGGGGACACCTTTGTTTTTTTTTTTTTTTTTTTCTTTTTCCTCATTTAAAAATATATATTTTCTTTTGTTTTTCACCACCACAGAAAAAGGAAAAGAAAAATCATCCTTTTAACTTAATACTCTTTCTTCTTTATCATATTTATTTATTTGGAATATTCTAAGGTTAACTGGTATTCTTGAACAGTCTATCAGGAAGAAAGAAGCAAACAAATAAACAAACAGGGCTTAATAAACAAAAAGTACCATGTTACCAATAAAACTACTAATTTTAATCTTGGGGTACCTCTTATCACCAACAATTCAACAAAGCATTATTCCACCAAGAGATTATGAAAATAAAAACTATTTTTTAGTTGAGTTAAATACTACAGATACCCAGAAACCATTAATTGATTTTATAAATAAAAACAAGGACCATTATTCATTTGAATATCAATTATCTTCTTTGGACAATCATTATGTATTCAGTATTGATAAAAATCACCCACATAATTCATTCTTAGGAAATCATAATTCAAATGAATATAATTTAATGAAAAGAGAAATTGGATATGAGGATCACTATGAGGATTTGATTTCTTCGGTACAAGCTATTCATATGTTACCACCAAAAAAACTTTCCAAAAGAATGCCTGTTCCAATTCATGAAGAAGATATTCAAGATTTCACAACATCGAAAGAGATAGTTTCTCGTGATGATGACAGTGGAGCCACAGATAAGGCACATCAAAAATTAGCCCAAATTTCAACCCAATTAGACATTCATGATCCGGAATTTGCTTCACAATGGCATTTGATCAATTTAAAGTACCCAGGAAATGATGTTAATGCAACTGGACTTTGGTTGGAAGATATATTAGGTCAAGGTATAGTTACAGCCTTGGTTGATGATGGGGTTGATGCAGAAAGTGCAGATATTAAAGATAATTTTAATGCTGATGGTTCATGGGATTTCAATAATAATGGTAAAAGCCCATTACCTAGATTATTTGATGATTATCATGGTACTAGATGTGCTGGGGAGATTGCTGCAGTTAAAAATGATGTTTGTGGTATTGGGGTAGCTTGGAAATCACAAGTCAGTGGTATTAGAATATTATCAGGTCCCATCACATCTGCTGATGAAGCAAGTGCCATGGTTTATGGATTAGATCATAATGATATTTATTCTTGTTCATGGGGTCCTACAGATAATGGTAAAGTTTTATCTGAACCAGAAATAATTGTTAAAAAAGCCATGATTAAAGGTATTCAAGAAGGTCGTAATAAAAAAGGTGCTCTTTATGTGTTTGCATCCGGTAATGGAGGAAGATTTGGTGATTCTTGTAATTTTGATGGTTATACAAATTCTATTTATTCAATTACTGTGGGAGCTATTGATTATAAAGGATTACATCCAGAATATTCTGAAGCTTGTTCTGCAGTTATGGTTGTTACATATTCTTCTGGATCTGGAGAACATATCCATACTACTGATATCAAAAAGAAATGTTCTGCCAGTCATGGTGGTACTTCTGCCGCAGCTCCTTTGGCTAGTGGTATCTATTCATTGGTTTTATCTGCTAATCCTGATTTAACATGGAGAGATGTTCAGTATATTTCAGTATTGAGTGCTACACCTGTTAACGAAAATGATGGAAATTATCAAGTCACTGCATTGAATAGAAAATATTCTCACAAGTATGGTTATGGTAAGACTGATGCATATCAAATGGTTCATTTTGCCAAGAATTGGAAGAATGTTAAACCACAGGCTTGGTTTTATAGTGATATCACTGAAGTTAATGACTCTATTAAAACAGCAGAAGATAGTTCCAAAGTCATCAAGTCTTCAATCACTGTTACCGAAGAAGATTTGAAAGTAATGAATGTTGAAAGAGTTGAACATATTACTGTTAAGGTTAATATCGAGGCCAGTTATAGAGGAAGAGTGGGAATGAGAATTATTTCTCCAACAGGGGTGATTAGTGATTTAGCAGCATTTAGAAGAGGTGATGCTTCCGGTAAAGGATTCCAAAACTGGACATTTATGTCGGTTGCTCATTGGGGTGAATCAGGTTTAGGTGAATGGAAGGTTGAAGTATTTGCTGATGATTCTCATGGAGATAATGTAATTATCAATTTTAAAGATTGGCAATTTAGAATTTTTGGGGAATCAATAGATGCCGATAAAGCAGAAACATTTGATTTAGAAAAAGATTATGCTGCTGTTAGAAGAGAATTATTAGAAAAGGAAAATGGTGATAAAAATAAACCAGAAGATAAAACCACTAGTTCTGCTTCTTCTTCTTCTTCTTCTTCTTCTTCTTCCCAAGTTACAAAGACCGAAACAACTGAAGGTAAAGAGACTGAAAATTCTAATGCAGGTACATCTAAGGGTAATCAAGAAGAGGTATCTACTACATCACAATCCCAAGATACAGATGCAACCAATACATCCATCCAATCAAAACCAAGTGAAACCGAATTAGGATCTGATGGTGAGGACCAAAATAAACAAGGAGGCAATGATGATAGCGATGAGGAAGACCATGATGATGACAGTGACGAAGATGAAGAAGATAATGGTGATAGTAAAGAAAAGGTAAAATCATCTGATCATACTGGTTTTTACTTTATGTCTATTGCAGTTGTTGGATTTATTGCGGTTTTATTATTAATGAAATTCCATAAGACACCAGGAAGTGGTCGTCGTAAAAGAAGAAGAGATGAATACGAGTTTGATATTATACCTGGTGAAGATTATAGTGATTCAGATGAGGAAGAAGAACATGATCATGATTCATTTGATTTAGGTAATAGAAACGATCATAGATTACCAGGTCAAGGTCAAGGCCAAGGTCGAAGACAAAGAGATTATGATAGACAAGATGATGAAGCAAGAGATAGATTGTTTGATGAATTTAATGCCGAAAGTTTACCTGATTATGAAAGTGATATGTTTAAGATTGGTGATGAAGATGAACAAGTCGATAATCAAGATCATGGACAAAGCTCAAACAGTACGAACAACAACACCCAAGCATCTGTGGATAAATCTAAAACTAAAGTAGATTTGAAAAATGATGGCGATGTATGATTTTAAATAGTTGAATAGATTTGTATTATGAAGTCGTACAAAAATTGAAATCAGAAGAATTACAGTACATATTACAGAAACAATGAATACATTTGCATATCGGTGTACAATATTCAAGTTTGAATTTTTCCGGAATTATTCGTTATTTTTTATTTTTTTTTTGTTCTCTCTTTCTCTCCGCCCCTAATTAGGAAGCAAATTCCCAAAATTTTTCCGTCTTGCGTCAGGGCGCCTCGGAAGTAAATTACTCCACTTCCGGCTTCCCCAACTAAGTGACACAAGATCACGTGCCGTTAGAAATGACTAATTTACGGTTGTTCATTCGGACGAAATCCGACCGGATTTCTTAATTTTCTTTTGAGTGGGTCAAGCTTTTTTGCAATTTTTTTTTTTTTTTGGGTAGAAATTCGAAATCCATATCGGAATTTGACCAAGACCAAAATAGATTAAGGTAATTTTTTATTGTAGAAATCTTATACTAATAATAATAATAGAAAAAAAAAAAAAATTCAAGAAACATAAGAGAAGTTATATATATTTTAATATAGGGGCAATTTAATAAGGAAGATTTTAAAAAGGGAGGAGTAATTGTTAAGATTTAGTTACCCCTATGATAATTGTCCTTTTCTTTTTCTTCTTCTTGTAAGTTCTTGTAATTTTTTTAATAATAGGTTTGTAAAAATACAGTATAAGAAACATGTAAGATTTGATTTAGTAATAATTTTGTAATTGCTATGTGTGTGTGCAATTCGTGTACGATGTTAGAAATTGCGACTCAAATGTGTAATTTTATCAAAACTACATAAGATTTTTATCTCAAGAATCTTGATGGGGATAAAAACCTTTGGTCAGGTTGAAAGGAAGTTTTACTATAGAGATATAATGAAATGGACAAGTGGGAGGGAGGTGGGGAGAGATGACTACCTGTAAGATTAAAATTGTATCAAGGACATATGGATCAACAGAAAAATTGATTACGTCAAATGTAGTACTGGGTTTTTTTTTTTTTTTTCAGTTTGTTTGCTGTTGGAAAATCTTATTTCCCACGGCAGATTAATATGAGGGGCTATCTCACACACACTCACACATACCCACCATTTGGCGTTGAAACGTTGGAAATGGACAGCAAAAATTCGATCAAAATTGCCTAATTTTATTTCGAAAAGCGAAAGAGAATAAAAAAGACTACATACATTTATGATTAGTAATTAATACGTTATCACTGTTTTGTGATATTTAAATTCAATGTATTCAAATCTTTTTTTTTTTTTGGATTTAATTGACATGTTGAATAAAAGAACAAACTTGCCTTCCCTCCTTGATTCCCGAAATTCAAAAATTTCGCACCTGCAATTTTTCTTGCAAAATTCGGAGAAAGGCAATAATTTTTTTTTTTGTTTGTCGCTGATGGCATCCAACTTTAATATAAAAACTGCAATCATTATCCCTAGTTTTTTTTTTTTTTTCACTCCCCTCCCTTGTAGAATTTTTTTTTTCCTTTTTTTTACAACATTTAATTTAATTTAATTCAATTGATTTTATATTAGTTCAATTCAATTGACCCTTATATATCTGTAATATTAATCAATTAACTACTACAACTATGTCTTATGATTCATTTGGTGATAAGGTCACCATTGTCGTTTTTGGTGCTTCTGGTGATTTAGCTAGAAAGAAGACTTTCCCTGCCTTGTTTGGTTTATTTAGAGAAAAACAATTACCTTCAACTGTTCAAATCATTGGTTATGCTAGATCCCATTTATCTGATAAAGATTTCAAAGAAAGAATTTCTTCCAATTTCAAAGGTGGTGATGAAAAAACTAAACAAGATTTCTTAAACTTGTGTAGTTATGTTAGTGATCCATATGATACTCCTGAAGGTTACAAAAAATTAGAAGCTCTTTGTCAAGAATATGAAACTAAAAACAATGTTAAAGTTCCAGAAAGATTATTTTATTTGGCCTTACCACCATCTGTTTTCCATACTGTTTGTGAACAAGTCAAAAAGAATGTGTATCCAAAAGATGGTAAACTTAGAATTATCATTGAAAAACCATTTGGTCGTGATTTGGAAACTTATCGTGAATTACAAAAACAAATTGCTCCATTGTTCACTGAAGATGAAGTTTATAGAATTGATCATTATTTGGGTAAAGAAATGGTTAAAAACTTGTTGGTTTTAAGATTTGGTAATGAATTATTTAGTGGGATCTGGAATAGTAAACATATTACTTCTATACAAATTTCCTTTAAAGAAGCTTTTGGTACCGAAGGTAGAGGTGGTTATTTCGATAACATTGGTATTATTAGAGATGTTATGCAAAATCATTTGTTACAAGTCTTGACCTTGTTGACCATGGAAAGACCAGTTTCTTTTGATCCAGAAGCTGTTAGAGATGAAAAAGTCAAGGTTTTGAAAGCTTTTGATACAATTGATGTTAAAGATGTTCTTTTGGGTCAATACAGTAAATCTGAAGATGGTTCCAAACCAGGTTATTTGGATGATTCCACAGTTAATCCAGAATCCAAGGCTGTTACTTATGCTGCATTCAGAGTTAACATTCATAATGAAAGATGGGATGGTGTTCCAATTGTTTTAAGAGCTGGTAAAGCATTGGATGAAGGTAAAGTTGAAATTAGAATTCAATTCAAACCAGTTGCCAAAGGTATGTTTAAAGAAATTCAAAGAAATGAATTGGTTATAAGAATTCAACCAAATGAAGCTATTTACTTAAAGATCAACTCCAAAATTCCAGGTATCTCCACTCATACTTCATTGACTGATTTGGATTTAACTTATTCCACACGTTACTCCAAAGACTTTTGGATTCCAGAAGCTTATGAAGCATTGATTAGAGATTGTTATTTGGGTAACCATTCTAACTTTGTTAGAGATGATGAATTGGAAGTTTCTTGGAAACTTTTTACTCCATTGTTGGAAGCTGTTGAAAAAGATAATAATGTTAAATTAGAAACTTACCCATATGGTTCTAAAGGTCCAAAAGAATTGAGAAAATATTTGACAGATCATGGTTATGTTTTCACTGATCCAGGTACTTATCAATGGCCATTGACCAATACTGATGTTAAAGGTAAGATTTAATGATTATTCGGAAAAAAAAAATAAAAAAAAAAAGTAAAGACAGGGTATACATTTGATATTATTTTCTTTTTCTTTATATAACGGTTGATGAGATTCATTTTTTTTATATATATATATATAAATTTATATATTATATCTTTTTTCCCACTATTTTCTTCTTTTGGTTTTAATACTTTTAGTTTAGTTAAATTTAAGTAGTTATTTCATATATATATTTTAGTTTCTTTTGTTATTATGTGTACTAAAAATAGTGAATGTAGGAAATTTATAGGCATTGCCTTGAGGGGAATAAGTATCAAAATGAATAAATTCAATGATAACATTACAGTTTACAGACACTATGTACACAATGAACGATTGATACAAATAAACCAATACTAAATAATCAAGATATCAATAAATTACAAAGCTTTAATGATTATGTAAAAGTTCCAGATTTTGATCAGGAGCAGGGAGGAATACTTGATCAACATAAATTTTTTTTATAATACATTTCGACTAAAAAATATCAATGGATTAACAAAAATCTTAACTCAATAATTTAGAAAACATCCAGACATGTTATTGATTAAATATATACTTACAAATAACGAAGAACATTTTCAGACAATACAAAATACATGTGTATTAACTATATATATTAAAAAAAAAAAAAAAGAAAAAAGACTCTCATCAATCGATATTCTTGTCTAAGTTTTGTATTTTACTTTATGGGTTAGTATTCAAATGGTTAATCAAACTTCTTCTTCTTCTTCTTCATTTTTTTTTCTTAATTCTTTCAATTTCTTTTCTTTTAAATGTTTAATCAGACATCCAATGGAAGGTCTATAAGCGGTCACCGGCATACAATGATTAGGTTCGTTTCGTATGCTACCGAGGAAACTGCGAATGTTTGGGAAAAAATTTCATCACCTTAAACTTTAAAAAAAGAAAAAGAAAATTTTCAAAAAAAAAAAAAAAATATTCTGAAAAATCCAAAGAACATATAGAAAAAAACCAAAATGAAAAACCAACAACATTAAACAAGATATCTCATGAATTAAATCATCCTTCCTATATGAATTGAGTAACAATGTAATGTATTTTTCTTAAACATACCTCACATTGATGATAAATATTATAACTTGAAGAATGAATTCACAATTTTTGTGAAATTCCACCCTTCAAATAAACAATCTTTAAACAAACAAACAAAAAAGTAATAATAAAAAAAAATAACATCCACATGTCATTCCCAAACCAATCAAATCACAAGGAGTTATATAATTGAGTTAAATGATGAGAATTTTTTTTTAAAAAAAGATATAATATAAAAATTTAATTCTCTTTATATTTTTTTTTGTTTTTGAATCAGAAACGTAAATTAATACTGGCAAGTATAAGCTTATTCAAAAATCCCAAAGGATTATAAGTATTGAATAAACACTGTCTTGATAATATTGTCTGTGAATTATATCATAGTCGAAATCAGACCTGGAAAGAAGTTTCACTAAATTTCATCATATTCAAAAAAAAAAAAAATAAAAATAAAAGAAAAAAAAAATTTAATTATAAATATATCAATTAAGAATAAAATCTCTCCAAGATATCTAATTAATTAAACCTCCATTTTGATAAAATGACAAGCAAGTGAAATCATTGGAATATTATCATGGAAATATAAGAATAGTTGATTGATTAATATTCTAAATAGATGATAAAACATCTAAAGAATAAAATTAACCCCAACTAAAAAAAAAATAAACCATATGTGCTTGTTGTTTGTTGTTGTTGTTGTTGTTGTTGTGGACTTGTAAGGAAAAAGAAAAGAAAAGAGTAAAGTAGAAGAAAAAAAAATTTTCATTTCAAGATGAGTTTCAAGGTCTTCTTTTATAGTGAGAAAATTTTTATTTCTCGTTGAATCACGTGAAACATTTACCCGGACTTAAATATACGAGCCCTAGCGATGAGAAGGAAATAGAAAAATCAAAATTTTTTTCCAATTTTGCAGCCCTAATTTCTGAATAATAAAATAAATTCTTAGATATATATTAAATATAATCTAAATAAGACCGAAAAAAAAAAAAATAAAAAAACAAAAGAATACCACTATGATATTCTTATACCGAAACAAATGATTTTAAAAGAAACATTAACCGAAGTAACTTTGCAAAACTCAAAGTAAGAAACCAACAAGAAAGTATTATAAGATTTTTTTTTTTTTTTTAGCAAACAAGCAAGATAGTATTGACCCAAACTCTGGTGTAGAATTGATTTTTCTTTTCTTTAAAAATAATCTATAATAACCAAATGAATAGGTTTACTATGTTCATTAATTGGTTTATCATAAATCTTAAAAATTCCAAAATCATTAACAGCAGAATTCCAAAATCTTGTATTACCATTCAATGCCAAATATTTAATTCCTAAAAATGTAATAATTGAAAAACCTCTAGTGAATAAAGAATCTGGTTGAACTGGATAATCATATTGAAATTGATGATTAGCAACTATTTCTCCAATTTTACCATTGGAATCTTTGATCACTCCATTATTTAAAGTAAACCAATTATATGATGGTTCAATATCACGTTTATTATAATAATAATCATCGGAAATACTTGTTGTTGTTGTTGTTGTTGTTTCTGTTGACAGATTTCCAGATGTAGATAAGGATTCAAGGGTTTCTTCTTCTGAAGTACTTGGTTCTTCACTAGGTTCCTCATAAGACGATACTTGATAAATTGGTAGCTGAGCAATAGCAAAACCAGGAGCATCAATAGTGGAAGTTTCAACAGAACCAACAATATCATCATCAGCAGTAACAGTAGTAATAACAGTAGTTGTTTTTGTTGTTGCATTATACTGAGTAGTAGTAACAGTAGTACCAACACAATCAGAACTAGTTTTACTTTTTATTGGATGGAATATTTGATAATTTCTACCATATTGAATTTGTCCATCACTTAATTCATAAACAATATTATAATAGTTATTGTTGGTATATTCTTTAATACCTAAATAAAATTTACCTTCATATGAATAATCTTCATTATCATGATAATCATGACGTTTCTTTTTCAATGCTTCATTATTTGAATCATCAGGAACATAGCTAGCTTTGATAAATGTTGAAGCAATTAAAATTATGATAGTTAAAATCATATTATTCTTATTGAGATTAAAGAAGAAGTAAAAAAAAAAAAAGAGAGAAACAACATTTATATAAATTTTTGACAGCAGAAGTGAAAGATTACCTTGAATTTATACTTTTTTTCTTTGAATTTTAAGGGATATGTGTATATGTTTATTTGGTTGTAAAGAAATCTTGTATATAAAACGAATTTATCAACCTTAGGGTGAAAACAAAGCAAAAATGGTTGCCAAAAAAAAAAAAAAAAAACTCACCGCCTCATCCAAATTTGAATTTTTTCAATATCTCTTTGAATTGCCCCACCACATTTATTCTTTATTACCTGATGTTACTTAGTAATATCTGAAACATGACCATATTGATGATAATAACTTCTTGCACGTTCATATTCAAAACAATCCATTTATGTTTTATTTTGCATTTTTGTTCATCATATATGTGTTCTTTTATTCTTTAAATTTTGATTTTGATTTTGAATTTAGTTGATTGGGTGGTTGCAAGAAATTAGTGGTTGTCTTTTTTTTATTTTCTTTTTTTTTTTTTTTCTTATCAATTTTGTATTTTTCACATTATCACTTGATGTCAATTTGTGCAACTATACAGGGCATAAGTTGTGTGACACACTTTACTAATACAACAACAAACATAAATGAATTACTTCATGGAGGTTGATCAGCTTTTGGTTAGGGACCCAATTGTAATGGCTACAAAACACTTTACCGAGTTTCAATGTAATACTAGCTTAGACGGCTTTTACCTTGAAACTCCTCTCTAAATTTAATCTCTGATAACAGTATATTCATTGAATCACACTAAACTTCCGGTACTATAATATAGTGATAAATATAAAAATAATACAAAAACATTTTTCTCAATTTGTATTATTTTCCTGGCATTGTCATAAAAACAGATCAAAATACCCGAAGACTACTACAACTAATGTACTAACACTTTTGTGCTAATCTAAAAATAACATCTTGATACCAAAAGCAACAAAACAACCTTAACTTCACCAAACATAACCAACTAACTATGTTATCATTGTCACAACATTCACTTTTAAATATGCATATCTAAAGGTGAATACACATTACTTTGCGAGAACGATTTACTTACAACAGCGTAGTTAAAAGGAAAGTGAAGTTTATTGGTTGTTTATTTACCTTAAATGTAATAATTCTACGAACCAATATCAGACAATGATTCCAAACAAAAAATAAACACAAGATCCAAGATTAAATGTAAAGTTAAACAATTTATTCCGTAAATTACACTTCTCTTCGATACTCCATAACGGTATTACCTACAAAAAAATATTCTTGTATCATGCGTACATGTTTTTGCCTAAAATGTCAAGCATCCTTGCCAACTTTCAAGAAACATATTACAGCAAGATACAAAACATTGTAATCGCAATTCCAACAAAATTTGAGCTTAATCTAGGATATGATACGATTTTTCACCAGCAATGTCATACTATGACTTTGTCATTACCACGGTACTAGGAAAGACCTTTTTAATTGGTTTCCTCTTATCCTGAGCAATATACAACTGAGAAAAAAAAGGGTGTAGCATTTCTGCCATCTAGAAAGAATCTATATTCAAGTTCTTATAAACTGTTGATTAGGGCTCAGCTCTTTCTCAAAAAAACGGAAGCGTTGGGGGGGGCTAGCTCGTACCCTTCTCTCGCACCCACCCACCTGGGGTGGGGAGGGGTGACCGGGCCGTATCTGGGCTCGCCCGGCCCCCTGTCCCCTTCCTCGGGGACTTGCTCCCACACCCACCCCTATCGGGCGGGGAGCGGCTGGGCCCCCATTTTTGGGGGGGCTGGCCCAGCCCTGGAACGCAGGTCCCCCCATCTTTGGAGGGGACCGCGTAACCCCCTGGCCCAAGGGGGGAGGTACCGGGTATTATAAGAGGGCTGGTCACATAGCCCCCAATACCCGGTCCTCTAGTCTACAATTTTACCATAGGGACAGCTTTATTGCGTCCCGATAGTGTAGAAGGTAACTGTGACCGATTGATACCTCCTACTGAAGAACCTTCGCTAATCCACATTGTCCTTTTTTAGTTTTTGTGTGGATCCCTTGATAGGTTCAAGATAATGATCTGCCCAAATCACTATCTTCTTTGGAAGGTTCTTTTTCAATGCTTGTATATTAAGAACAATATCAATGACTGGTATCCGCATGCAGTTATATGTATCATCTCTGTCATACTTCTCTATCACTTATCTCCCAAAGGTTGTCAAGAATAATTTGGGGGCATTAATCATTTGTAATGATCGGACAATATAATTAAGTTATGGATGCAAGTGTACGACTCTTGTAATCTTTGGAATCAATTGGGAAATAATTAGTCTTGTAATCTTTGAAATCAATTGGGTGCAAATTATTCTTGAGACAACCAATAATTATCATATAAATTACTTGACGTTAGTAAATGAGCAAGAATGTAATGTTATTAGCATGATTGATACATACCGCTATAGTTATTTGATGGATTCATTCATAGAATGATGAAAATTAGTTGTTGATTACAAGTAAACAAATAAAAAGAAGGAAAAAAAAGTGATGTAGAATAAAAATATTTTTGTAGAAAAACAATTTGGGTTTTTATAGTTGTCTATTTGTGGGCATTTTTTTTTTTAGTTGCAAAGTATGTGTTCCAATTTTTGCCATGCCACACGACCGATTTGAAAGATTACAAATGCAAATTTGACGCCAACTGTGCAATACCTCAATATGGTAACCCGATGAACCAAATATCACACCACTAAAAAGCAATCAAAACCTGGGATATTGTCTAAAAATGTTTCACGACTTGATGAACAAGTCATTTGTTTCGTTCTATAAATTTGAATAAAGAAATAAACATAGGCTGACAAGACAACAAATAATTACTGCAGCACAACACAATCAACCACAGACAACACAAGAATACTGCCTCTTACAATTTAAATTAAGATGAAATTCAAACAGTGTATATAGCATAGATTTAGTTTAGTCGTTAACTTTCCAAATAACATAGAATTTCCATATGTTTTCACTTAGTGTGGCCCCCATTTCGTTTGATCGCTATACACAGCTTTGGACATTTAATGATCTTAATTGTACCATTTATTTCCACATGTTAATATTTTGCTGTTGCTAAGTTTTGTTCCTTATTTTTTTTTTCCCCTAGCGGTTATTCATATTTAATTGCAGACCCCCATGATGATACTTTATACTTGTAAGTTTTTCCACCAGTTCTTTTCGCTTACAATCTTGGAAGTATTAATCAAATAGTTCCATTATTCATATGTTCATAAGCCCCTTTACGCTCCTGTTTTTTTGATTTTGCTTGATTAAATGGTTAACTCATATCCTGTAATTTATAATATCAAGAGTACAGCTACTTCATTTGTTTTTGTATATGAATCAAATCCTCGGTTCCACATGTTGATATACTAGTTGATATCTTCTTTATCAACAAATATATCATTAAATTTCATGATGACCTTCAAACACTGGTAATTTTACTACTGAATAGTTACTGTGTGAATAGGAATCTCTTACTATTATTGTTGTTGCTATTAATGCAGTTTTTTTTCGTTTACTCTGGGAGGACACTGCATCATTGTAATGGCATGACTGATGTCACGTGTTATATGTACACATGACTTAAGAGTATAATGGCAGCATTGATACGTTTGAATATAGTTGCCGTTACATCTTTATTGTTCACAGATAACGTATCTACAATTAAATCCCTCATATTCATCCCTTGCTGATTGTTCCCCTTTTACTATATATATTGACCTTTATATCTCCTATCTCTTTTTGTATACTAGATACTTGTTCCTTACAGAATCTTACCAGAAGAATACACACCCTTAACGAATCTTATTACAACAATCATGTATTCAGGAAATTTATCACACTATTATATTCCTTTTTTTAAAAAAAAATCAATACTTGTTCAATTGTTTTATTTAGTCAATACAAATTTCTTGTTGCTCTTGTTATAAAGCATTTCTCAGTCAAGTCATCTTTCCTTCTTGCACCCTGGTCCATTACTCTTTTTACCTATATTGCATGGGGCATTGATTTTATAAATCATTCATCTTATTGATGTAACTCTTGTTTCTACCATTGTGTTTGAGTATACTCAATCTATAGATTTCTTAGTTGTTACGGCAGATCTTTGGTTTAACCTAAAGAATAGTTTCTTCGAAACATTCTTTTACTAGGTATCATAACTTTCCGTCTTATTAATACTTAAAATTTAACTATTGGATTTATATATTTACTATAATTTCTAACCTTTTCTTTTATTCTGTGTTGTATATTAACCATTCACTTGAATTTTCTTGACAAACTTTCTTTCCTTATTTGCATCTTTGTTTATTTTGTAACTAAATCCCAGAATTGCAATTACCTCATCCTTCTTTTGAATAAATCATACAAATTAGCCAAAACATAAAAAACTAATTATCCAAGCTATCTAAAAGTCTCACCTAATTAGCATGCCAAATACGAATTTCTGCTAATATTTGAAGAACAACTTTTTAGTTAAATTTTTAAAACTTAAGATACCTTTCTGTACTAGTTAACCGTTCAATAGCAATAACTCTTGGCTACAATACATGCCACATTTATCGTAGACTTCTGCTATATGTAAAACGTATAATTAACTAGCTTTTCCTCTTCTAGTTCAATACATATTTTATATCAAATAATAGTAACAATTCCTACCGATAGTCACAAGACTCAACAGGAGTTCCTAGAATATAAGCTACTACAATTTCTCGAGTTTATATAGTTGGTTTCTTACATATAAATTTACCACAATTCATCTGCGAGGCATTAGATTGATTATCATAAACTATCTGCATAACCATGCCCGACGCTATCCAAGCACACAGCTTTTCGAGAGCACAGATTTTTGAGCCCACGCCCACAGCTCTTTGATCCCACGCCGACAGCTTTTTGAGCGCACCTCTATTAGAAGCATTTTATATATTTTCTTTACAACTGTTCAACAATGCTAATACTTGCTGGGACCATCTATTATCCTTGTCCGTGGACGAAATAATATTGGCCGTGGCAGAATTAATATTTACTGTAGCCGATTAAATATTGTCCGTAGACATATTTGAGACGTATTTTCATACTATTCTTGGTGCGGATTATATGCATCCCTTTCTATCTCAAGATTTTGTCTTTTTTTTTTTTTGCAATTGTCAAATAATGCACTACACTGGGTACGAATTATGACACACGCCAATAATACAACATAAATGTACTACTTCAGGGAGGTTGATCAGCAGCTGATTTTGGCCCGAATGTGATGACTTTGGAACGATTAACTGGGTTCCAATGTAATACTACCTTAGACCTATTGAACTTAGAAACTCCTTTTAAACGTAATCTCTAATAATCCTGTATTCCTTGATTCACACTTAACTCTTGATACTATATAAAAGTAGTAAATAAAAATAATATAATAATTTTCTCGTTTTCAACAAGTTCCTGGTATTGTCGTGTAAACTGACCAAAATACCAGCAGACCACTAAAATTAATATAATAACAATTCTATGTTTTTCTAACACCAACAATTTCAAACTAAAAGATACAAAACAGATTCATCACCAACAAACATAACCAACTAGCTAGGTTATCCTTGTCACAATATTTACTTCCAATCAAGCATATTTAAAAGTAATTACTTTGCTTTGTGACAGCAATCCACCTTTATCATTCTCTAAGTTTTTCGCTATTTGGAATTTATTTTTTTCGATTCTTGAGTTTTCGAGGGTTTGTCTTAACATTTTCTATTGAAATGCAAAAATGTGGATAACAGAAGAGAACTTACTCTGGATTGAGTTATTCTGAATTTAGAATATAATCATAACTTTGTATAAATAGTTCTCAAATGAGACCATTCTTTGTAGTTGACTATATCTTATTTTATTTTATTAACTGATTCATATTGTTCTTTATATTACGCATTAAACGCTGATATTTATTCATGTTGAATAAAACACTTTGAACTGTAAGATGTATTTCGGATACAATTGCACTCTGATGCTTAACTATCTCATTTAGAATAAGTCTTTAGAAGGCATTGTAATAACTTACATTTTCTGCGCCATGGAAAAGAACCAAAAAAACATCTTACTGAAAAAGTGAATAAATATTGAGAAAGTGAATAAATATTGAAAAAGTCAATAAATATTGATTGACACGCTCAATTTAAGATTAATACCTTAATTATTGTTTGAACTATGAACCTTCATAACCAAGGTTTCAATCGCCGTGTTCAAAGTCTTGATATCTTTAGTGGAAGTGGTAGTTGCTATAAGGAATTATCTCTATTGTGTTGTATTGAAACTTTTTGCGCACCGAATCTTTAAAATTTTTGGACCCATATTGAAAATTTGTTCAACTGATATTTGAAGTTTTGACGCGCCAAAATATATCTGGTTGACAAAATCTATCGCCATCTAAAATTTCATCAGAGATCACAGTACTTGGAAAAACTCATAGAGACGAAATTTGCCATTAGCCATATCATTTCAAGTCCTTCACAGCCAAAATAATACATCAATTATGAAGTAAAGAAGTCGCAATAAAAATGAGACTAAGACTGAGACTGGGTTCAAGAATTGACACCCTGTCGTTGGGAAATTCAATATTATAGACCATTTACTTGAGGTAGCTATTATTTTGGTTAGTAATAAATTAAATTAAATTCAGTTAGTAAAATCAATGATACAGAAGAAGAAACAGAGTCAGAATCTACAAACAAACAAACAAACAAGGAGTGAATGACAAATTAAATTTTTGATTAAAATAGCAAGTTTATCCGAGAATATTAAATAACTCCATGAACATTCATAGATCAGATATCCATATGGTCTAGGATACCTCAAATTATAAGTTATATTTATTCGCAGTTACACTTCTAGCAATTTGTTGTCCACAATAAAACACACACATTGTAGAATTGGGGATCTTTTTCTGAGGCAAAATATCGAGTCCTAATTTGTAAAATTAATACAGTTTGTATGTAAGAACGACAAGGCTTGATATTTAGGCATAGTTTTCCACAGTCGATGTAAAATTCTTCTATGTCGTGGGGGGAAACATCCTATAACTAATGTATATATTGAGCCACTTGTTTATTTCAATTGATATTGCATAAAACGTAGCTAGTAAAGTTAGAATATTAATCCAAAGATGACCCCAATTAATGAAATGTATAGTCAAATGATATATTTTCTTTATGTGGACAGTTTTAGCATGCTTGATTGGGGATAATTTGTTCTTCTCTCACTTGTGCTTTGCATTCCCTATTTAAGCCCACGCCCACAGCTTCTTCAGCACCCACCCATACCCATACCCATACCCATACCCATACCCATACCCATACCCATACCCATACCCATACCCATACCCATACCCATACCCATACCCATACCCATACCCATACCCATACCCATACCCATACCCATACCCATACCCATACCCATACCCACGCCCACGCCCACAGCATTTTGAGCGTTCACCCACAGCATTTTTGGAGCGCACCCACGCCCAGGCCAACATCATTTTTGTGCGCCCACCCACACCCACGCCCACAGCTTTTTGAACGCACAACTATTAGTTACATTTTGTATATTTTCTTTACAACTTTTCAACAATGGTAATACCTGCTGGTGCCATATATTATTCTTGTCCGTGGACGAATTTATATTGGCCGTGGCTGAATTAATATTGGCCGTGGACGAAATAATTCTCTCTGTGGACTAGCCTGTGGACTTGTCTTGGTACTTATTTTTGATCCTATTCTATTTCATGTTGCTGCCAAAATCAAATCTAGTTTTGCCATATAGTGTGCATAGCTTTCTGTCCGACTACTTTTGATTTATCTTTGTCTTCATTACCCTTGTGCTGTGCCATTTGGATTATTTTTTTTTGTTTTTTGGTTTCACAATGTGGGGACCCGAATTCGACCCGTTAATAAAAAACCAACTAGAAGTCAAACCAATCGATATACTACATTAAGCAGGACAATCTCATTTTTGGACCCAAAGAATTAAGTCTCATTCTTCATGGATATAGGAGACTTGTCTAACTAAACTTTCGAATCCTTCAAAAAGCTAACTTTACAGAACATTTTTGTTGAACAGTTTCTTGAATTAATACTAATCCAATGTAGAGATAAGCTGAAGATGATTGATTGTTCATTTGATAGCTAACCTCAGACAGTGATTTATAATGAATGTAAACGCCGAAACCCAACATGCTCTTGTTAAATGTAAACCAAAACAACTATTCTTCTGAGAAATATATATCGTAAACTATATTTCTGTTTGATGCTCTTACAAAAGTTCCAAATAGAAGGTAAAATTTTTCTAATGGAATTGTTGACTAAACTTGTCAAGTACTAACAAATAAACTGAGATTAAATTCAATGCACTTCATCACAATTATATTGCTCTAAATTTTTAGCCAAATTTCACAAATACGAAGGATACAACACCAACACATTTAACCATGGGACTTATCTTTGTCACCATGTAAAATAAAAAAAAATAAAAACCCCATGTGGATTTGTTATTGAATTATCGACTTCGTGACATTCTATCGTGCCAAGGAATATGAAAATATTCCTGTAAAACTATATTTCTACTGAGGCTTTGCAGTACACCAATTCTTACCCCTATCTATATAGTTCAGAAACTTAATCGCCCGGTTACGTAGGTTATGTAGGTTAGGTCACCAAAACACAATTAATTCTACCGTTTTGATTGTAGCTACGTTCTTAGAAACATAGTCTTCCACAATAAATGATTCTACATATATGCAATTCTATAATGTTTATCTATTTACGTTCAAAATACTTAGATACTCCTCGCACTGGGTACGGGGCATTTCCATTATAATCTGCAAAGCTGAACTCTCCCAGATCATCCTCAAAGATACTATTATTAGAAGGATATATTTCTGATGCAGCAGGCGCAAATTTCTCAGCGTCATCATCATCCTGTGCTCCTTCTGCAACTATAT
This sequence comes from Candida sanyaensis, assembly GCA_911254575.1. Classification (NCBI taxonomy): domain Eukaryota; kingdom Fungi; phylum Ascomycota; class Pichiomycetes; order Serinales; family Debaryomycetaceae; genus Candida; species Candida sanyaensis. The sequence continues at coordinate 35,254 of CAJVQF010000011.1, forward strand.
GATTCTCCATGTGGTTCGTTGACTGCACCAACGGAGATGAAATTTCTTCCGTGGAGGTCATGAAAGGGTTGGAAAGATGTACATCGGTGTTTTTACGTGACACTGGTTGCCTATTCATAAAGTCAACATCGTCGTTATACTGAGGATAACCATAGTCCGTCTTTCGGGAATCTTGAATGTAACTTCGTTCAAGAGGTTTAATTGGATAACTTTCAATAACTGATTCTTCCTCTTCTGGTAACTCTTTCATTCCCTCAAAATCATAATTTTCATATGGTCGTGGCTGTGGCGTCTTTGAGTAATAGTCCAAATTGTCAGTGAATGAGCGTTTTGGTAGCTCACCAATTTCAATGCCAGATGATGATTGATATTGCAAGCTGGTAGACCGTGATTTTAGTTTAGGAATTGATGAAGACAGTGGAAATTGACTTCCAATTGATTGCGATCTTATGTTGGAACTTGCAATATTATTGCGAGAAACCAGTTCATCCTTGGTAGTACTCATATCTTGCCCCGAATATGTCAAGTTCTGGCTGTTATACCTGTCTCTCAATTCACTAAGCCTCTTATTAACACCTTCAGGTTGGTCATTGATTGGAGAATAGACATGCTCTTCTTCTTTATTACCATAACGAAGATTAAGTTCCTGTGTTGAGTTGGATCTATCTTTCAAACCTTGTAATGGGATAAGAGATTCCTTCCTATAATAATCTTGAGTTGTAGAACGATAAAATGTCTTTGAATAGTCATTATATTCTGGAGGACTTTCACCCAAAACTGGTAATTTTGCAATTCTCTCTTCTGATAAAATACCTTGCTCTAACAACACTGCCTTCGATTTATGATTCAACCTAACTGCACTCTCAATGTGATCATTCACAATACTGCAACAGTAGTCCTTGAATGAATTGTAATGCTCCTCTTTCAATTTAGCTTTCAAGGGAATATAACAAAGCATCCCAAACAAAAAGCGAAACATGAAAATTGCATAAATGAATACTGACAAACACATAAAACTAAGAATAATAGATAAATAAACGTTTGTATTTGCGATAGTCTCGATGTTATGAAGAATATTATTGTTCAATTCACCACCAGTGGCATAGTAACGAAGGGTTAAAACATTGATGACTTGACGTGGAGTATCAGCAACAAGGATCTGAAGTGCATTGTCCAATTCATAATAAGTCAAAAAGCAGCACCAATCAGAAAATTTTCCTTCATTGATATTATTTAATAAACAGAAATAATCGTAATTCCTGATGGAATACACCTTCTTAGCTATGGAGTTCAAATAAACCAACGCTATATTCCTCGTCCTCAATATATGAATGGCCCATATCCAATGGTAAAACAACAACGCAAACTGAAATATTATACAGCCAGTAAAGATCCACTTGGCAATGGAGTAAGCGTATGGCTGATAATCATCTGTAGCCCATCTGTGGAAGACCAATATATTTAGACATGAGTATATATCAGTGCCCAATAAGGCAAATGACAAGAAAACCAATGTCCACATATACAAGTACCAAAAAATAGTTGAACAATTGTAGTTTCTGAAGTTGTTGAGTTTGAGAACATCAAAAGTTGATGCATCCAAATTATACTTCTCAATTTCCTTTTCTGCATTAAAGTGATCTTTTCTGCCAGTGGATAAGTGGCTATATCGTTTGTTCGTCATTATATATGATGAAAGTATCTAAAAAAAAAATATAGAAATATTGTCTGTTGGATTATGTGAATGTTCTATCGTAATGGTTAGACATATATAAATGATATTCTTGTAATTCAAAAAGTGTGTTAAATCTTGTTGACGGTTTTGAGTATTTTTGTATAAAAATTTAAGGTTTGAAAAATAGTAGGAAAAGACAGAAACAAAGAAAAAAAAAAAATAAAAAAAGAGTAATAAAATACCAGAGGGATTACGATGCGAGATTTATTCTCAAATTTGAAAACATAAACATTGTGTTTTCTTGGTCAATAAAGCTTGCACACAATTTAAAACAATAGAAATCTATAGATAATTTTAGATTCAAGATTATGATTATGTAACAGGATAATTATTAGGTAAGGATGTAAACATGATACAACTTTGCTGGGAGGAGTAATCAATCTCTAGTCATTTAAATTTTCTTTGGGGCATCTTATAAATAGATTTGGTGTAAAAAAAAAAAAAAAAAAATTTACGGGAAATTGCAGATTAGGAATATAATTCGCCCAATTAAAGCATCATCTCCAAAAAAAAAGAAAAAAAAAGAAAGAGGCAACATTATATAATGCACCTCATTGGGTACGAACTCTGAAAATTGCAGTAAGAATATAGTATTGTAATTTCAATTTACAGTACATGTACTGTACAAGATACTTCAACTGAACAGGTTGACAGAGACCACGTACGCGACAGGGAAAGGGAATACCTAAGCCACAAAGTTGATTGTTGTTTTTTTTATTATTATTATTATTGGTGTTCGAGAATCGTGTACTAGTGTGATCAAACAAACCATTTACACTTAGGATACTTGTTTCCAAGATCACAATACTTAATATTTACTGTTTTAAAAAGTTGAATGGAATTTGATATAGTTTGTGGTTTCAAAATGCAACGAGAAAAGCAGTTTTGACCCAAATCTGAAGAATAATAACTGTAAAACTAATCATAAAAATACTGAACAAGTGTAGGAATCGTTTTCTAGAAACACAAAGCTACAGATGATGATAAATTTCTTTGCTTTCAATTCTATATGATATTTTACCAAAGTTGTATGTACTCTGAGTGTCTAAATTTATTTGGATTTTGTTTTAAAATTGTCTGAGATTAGGGATTATTTTTGAATACGCGTCCATTTTGTGCCTCTGATTATGTAAGGCCCATGCAATCCACTTCTTGGAGGGGAAAAAAATGTAAATAAAAAAAAAAAAAAAAAAAATTCCATGAGTGACAACAATAGCGTGGACTGTTTTCATTATTTTTAATAACTAAATGTCATCAGTTAAGTCAACCACTGAGATTCCCATAACCTTGAAAAGAAAATTAGATGAAACTGACTTTTTGAACGAGGAGCGTGAGGGCCAACCTCCGGTTCTCAAGAAAAAATCTGAAGACATTTGGTTTCCACCGTCAGTTCATTCCATTGATGATCCTTTCAAATTTGTTACTTCGACTTATGTTTCAAAAGTACCTGAAAGCATTTTGAATAACAAATCTGAACCAATAGTACTTGGTGTAGATGAAGCTGGGAGAGGACCAGTATTGGGACCCATGGTCTATGGCGTTGCTTATGCATTGGAATCATTTCTGTCCAGTTTACAGCGTGAATTTGGGTTTGCGGATTCGAAGATACTTTCTGAACCCAAAAGAGAAGAACTTTTCCAACAAATTGAGGACAGTTTGGCCAGCGATAATAGATTAAATAAATATGTCGGTTGGGCAACTACAACTATCACTGCCAAGGATATTTCGAGCGGAATGCTACAATCTTCAGGAAAAGGAGCATATAATTTAAATAGTCAGGCCCATGATACCACAATCAACTTAATTAAACAAGTTTTGAAACAAGGGGTTAGAATTTCAAAAATATTTGTGGACACAGTTGGTCCCCCAGCATCTTACCAAGCCAAATTGAAGGGTATATTTCCCGAGATTGACATAACTGTTGCAAAGAAGGCAGATAGTATCTATCCGATAGTTAGTGCCGCTTCTGTGGTAGCCAAAGTTACAAGAGATAAAAATATTACTTATTATAACAATAATCTTGACATTCTCCGAGGACACAAGTTGGGCTCTGGTTACCCAAGCGACCCAAATACAAAAATTTGGCTTGCATCTAATGTTGATAGCATATTTGGATGGTGCTACGGGTTCACAAGATTTTCCTGGGCCACGGCCAAGGATTCATTACTTAAAAATGGAGCTGCTCAAGTTGTATATGCGGATGAAGTAAAACAGGATAGTGGATACAAGGATATTTCTTCTATGATTGGAAATAGAAGTAACTCAGAACATAAAGTTACTAAAAGATACTTCAGTAACGACAAAGTAGATTTGATCTAAGTAGATGTATGCAAATAGAAAAAAAAAAAAAAACAATATAGAATAATAATGTTAAAAAACAAAAATCTTCAGCAGATCTATAGATAGGAGCTATTTTGAAGTTGTACAGGATCTTGAATGTCAGAATCGAAGTTCCCACTGACTTAATGGCGGGGTGTTTTCTTCCCTTTCGCATCTTCATTGCGAGACATGTTTCTTTCATTCGAAGTAGTGTAACAACATCAAAAATCCGGATGTGTATCGCCGATAACACGCTATAAAAAAAAAAAAACCGTATCTCTGCGGACAAGATCAATCCATTGGCACGAAGAGGTAAGAACAAATGCTAGGAAGAAAAGAAAAAAAAAAAAAAACAAGCAACATACCTTTCAAAACTTTCGGGTTCTTTTTTTTTTTTAATTAAATTATTCTTTTTTTATTTTTTTATTTTTTTTTTCATTCTTGAAAATCTTAATCCATTGGAACGTTCTTCTGTTCATTTGTTCTTCTTGTTCTGTTTGAGATATATCCATAAAATCGGAATAAAAGTATAAAATTATCTATTCTACATTCCAATGTCTGCTTTATTCGCCGTTTCTAGATCTGCAATGGCTGTTCGTGCCATTGCTCCAAAAGTCAACACATCATCCTTCTTGACTTTAGCAAGATTATATTCTTCTGGTAAATTCCCACCACATACTGTCATTCACATGCCAGCATTGTCCCCAACCATGACTCAAGGTAACATTCAATCCTGGGCCAAAAAAGTTGGTGATGAATTAGCCCCAGGTGAACCAATTGCTGAAATTGAAACTGACAAAGCTTCCATGGATTTCGAATTCCAAGAAGAAGGTTATTTGGCTAAAATCTTAATGGATTCCGGCTCTAAAGAAGTCCCAGTTGGTCAACCAATTGCTGTTTATGTCGAAGATGCCAGTGAAGTTTCTGCTTTCGAAAATTTCACTGCTGCCGATGCTGGAGAAACCCCATCAAGTGCAACACCTGCTGAAAGTGAAGCTCCAAAGGAAGATGAACCTAAGAAAGCTGAAAAATCACCAGCCACTACCACCACCACCACATCCTCTTCATCTGCTTCAAAACTGGCACCAACTGATAGAATCCTTGCATCTCCATTAGCAAAGACCATTGCTTTGGAAAAGGGTATTTCCTTGAAGGGTGTTAAAGGATCTGGTCCACATGGAAGAATTACTGTCAAGGATATTGAAGGTCTCGAAGCCAAACCAGCTGCTGCTTCCTCTGCACCAGCTGCCACCTCCGCACCAGCCCCAGGTGCTTCATACGAAGACATTCCAATTACCTCTATGAGAAAGACCATTGCTACCAGATTATTACAATCTACTCAACAATCCCCATCATATATCATCCAATCTCAAATTTCAGTTTCCAAATTATTGAAATTGCGTGCTTCATTGAACTCTACTGCTGAAGATAGATACAAATTGTCAATCAATGATTTGTTGATCAAAGCTATTGCCAGAACTTGTGTTAGAATCCCAGAGGTCAATTCTGCTTGGTTAGGTGATCAAGGTGTTATTAGACAATACAAGAATGTTGATGTTTCCGTAGCTGTTGCAACACCAACTGGATTGATTACACCAATTGTATTCAATGCCGAATCTAAAGGTTTAGCTGACATTTCAAACCAAGTCAAAGACTTGGGTAAGAGAGCCAAGATTGGAAAATTATCTCCAGAAGAATTCCAAGGTGGTACCATTTGTATTTCAAACTTGGGTATGAATAACGCCGTTACTGCCTTCACCTCTATCATCAACCCACCACAATCTGCCATTCTTGCCATTGGTACTACCGAAAAGAAGGCTGTTCCAAGTGAGGTCAATGAACAAGGTTTCGTTTTTGATGATGTTATTACCATCACTGGTACTTTTGACCACAGAGTCATTGATGGTGCTTTAGGTGGTGAATGGATGAAGGAATTAAAGAGAATTGTTGAAAATCCATTAGAATTGTTGATCTAATTATGAGATTAGTTACAATTAAATTCGTGTAGTACTTAAATAGTTTTCTTTAAAAAAAAAAAAAAATACGATAAAGAAAGAAATAGAGTAAAATTTAATCTAATAGTTATCATTTAAAAAAACTGTATAACCCCCAAATATGACTTGTTGTAGTTATGTATGAGTAGATACAGAAATCAAATAAATGAGGTTAATATCAAAAGAACGTTACGTTACGTGTTACGACAAACAAATGCAACACGTTATTGGAAATGAATCTGGTGAGTAATTTTCTATCAAAGCAAGGAAAAAAAAAAAAAAAAAGAAAAAAAAGGATGAGAAAAGAAACTATATGGAACAACTCTCCCCTCCCCAAAGACTGTCAATCAGGGTACAACAACAAAAAAAAAAAAAAAAAAATCCGAGTTTGGGTACTACTTGATTCTTTTTGATTTTCTTTACTATATACCAAAGCTTTCTACTACATACTTGATGACAATTGAAACTATTTATTTAGCTAGACACGGATACAGATCAAATTGGTTACCTCCACCTCACCCTGAACCAGTTACTGGAATTGATAGTGATCCACCACTAGCTGCCCATGGTGTTGAACAAGCTAAAGAGTTGGCAAGTTATCTTTCATCATTACCTAGCAATGAAAGACCACAATTTATAATTTCATCGCCATTTTATCGTTGTATTGAAACATCCACGCCAATTTCTGAAGCGTTAAATGTGAAGGTTGCTATTGATAGAGGAGTTGGAGAATGGTTTCGCAAAAACAGACCTACTAAGCCAATTCCAGCAGATTACGAACAATTGAACGAATTTTTTGGTACTGTTTTAATTGAAGAATCTAAATGGCCAAGAGATAATTTGAATGTTATTCCAAATCTTGATGGAGAAACCGAAGAAGAAATTTTTCAAAGAGCTCAACAATTTTGGAAGAATTTTATACCAACCTTTGAGGAAAAATACCCTGAAATTAATTCAATATTGATTGTTACCCATGCAGCTACTAAAATTGCTTTAGGATCAGTTCTATTAGGATTGAACTCCGTATTTGATGTCATAGATGACAAGCAAACTTTATTACGTGCTGGTTCTTGTTCTTTATCAAAATTTAACAGGGACCAACTGGATGATAGTGGTAATTGGAAGATTGTTATGAATGGAAACTGTGAATTCTTAACTGAGGGCGAAGAAATGAATTGGGATTTCAGCACGGGTGTTGAAGCTGGATCGGCAGAAGATATTGCTAGAAGAAAAGCATTGGCTAATCAACAACAACAACAACAACAACAACAACAACAAGCACAGCAACAAGAAGAAGGACCCAACGCGAACGCACCAATTACTGACTTGGCAACCGGATCTGAAATAGACGGAAATGAAGGGGAATTTGAAGTACGTAAGACAAAAATTTGATAGAAGAGATAAAGACTTAAATAGAACCTTGTCGACTCATGAGAAGAGAAATATAGATATAGACAGTTATTTTGGTCTTTTTTTTTTTCTTTCACCTATTTTAAATTGTATTATAAATATACTCCCATCAACTCGAGTTTTTTATTTTTTTTTTTCTTATATATAAAATCACATTATACTAACTTTATTAGACATTTTACGTCACTATAGACTTACCTTCGTCCAATATTAAGACGGATAATGATGAGGATACACTTTCAAAACCAGGACAAGCTCCTAAGGCTAAGAATTCTGTAATAAAGCCATCGGCACAACTTCAATTTACAGATTTAAAAGAATCTAACCCATTAATTAAAATATCAAACAATGTTTCTCAAAAATCGACAACTCATGGTACACAGAATCGTTCTAGGGTAATTGATAATTCCGTTCTTATTGATCGGAGAATATTTGAAACAAATTGGAAAAAATTACAAGGAACTGAGTTAATATTTGATGAGAATGGGAAATATATTGGTAAAGTTAAAGAACATTTGGTTTGTAATAAGAATATTAATTTTGCATTGAGACAAGATACAAAATCGACCAATAATAATGGAAAGTTAGATGATATAGAGAATGAAAATCATACATCATCACATCAGGAACAACAACAATTTAGAACCCAATTTTTAAAGAGAGCTATTCTTAAAGCACGAACAAAAGGTCCTGAATCGAAATCTAATTAGATTTTTTTAGTATTATTATTAATTCATTTATTTATCATCTATCTTTGTAACAATATATAAACACAAGCTTATTTTTTAGATGTAACAACTCTTTGTATATGGTCCATGTACAGTTGTAAACTAACATCATCTGTAAAAACGTCATTACGATCTCCAGTTCCATAGAAGTGATTGACATTGGTGGCATAACTGGTACTTGGATTCAATTTTGCCATCAAAAATCTTGCCTGTGATCCACCATCATCACAATCAATAAATCTTGGTAATGGGAATCTATCCATCAATAATACCATAGCTTCTCTTTTAGGAGCTTCCAAAAATTCTTTAAAATATTCATACTCTTCTTGTTCATGGTATCCCGCTTTTCTCCATTCAGCAACTTGAGAACCATGATATATCAATATTTGGAAAAATGTGTCTAATAATAAAATCTTTGAACTTCCTAAACTTAAAGAATCTAACAATACCGGTTCCGGCTCGTCCAAAGTTTGTCCAGTTGCTTCATCTATAACTGATCCCCAAGTATTGATATCATAGGATAACAATGTAGGTTGAATCATCAATAACGAGTTAGAAGTATCCTCATGCATGAATATATGTCGAACATAACTGGTTTCATCAGGAGAACTGTTAAAAACGTTGACAAATGGTGAACGTCGTAAATGGTAAAGGAATTGAGGAAATAAAGAATATGTTTGAGCCAATCTAAATGATTCTAGTACTCCGCTTGTATACACCGCATATCTTGTGCAAAAATCAATTAGAGTTTGATCTAATTGTTTAACAACAGCACTGTCTTTATATATCTTTGAATTTCCTGGTTGCATCATGTTGATCGAGTTACGTGCTACTAATACAATAGCGGCTTCTTGATCAAACCCTAATTCTAGACTTATATGGTCAGAATCACCAATAATATTCACAGCGATGGTTGTTACTCTCAATCTCATTTCACCAGAAGGATGTTGATAATGGAAAAGGAATTGAATTGGTGTCATTGTGTTTAGTATCAAACTATCCAATTTTTCAAAATATAAAGCATACGTTGACTGTGGGTTGACATTACACAATTTCCAGCAATTTGTTTTCCCCTCTCTTGTGATATTGGTACTGACCATTCGTTCATTAGTAGGATTTGTCTTGTTAAGAGGCAACAAAGTGGCATTCCCTATCAAACCTTCAATTTTCAAATCTGTACCAGTTTTTACCTCTAAAGTTGCATTAAAACCCATATCTAAATATGCTGAACCGTCTATTTCCTCGTCATTTTCATCAACAGCTTCCAGTTTCTTGAAAAATTTGACAAAACTTTGTTTGAAAATAGCTGTGCTAAACGAATCACAAAGAACAACACTACCACCGGTTTTATAACATACTTCATCCATTTCGTACAATCCCACTTGATCATAACTTCCTATGAAAAAATCACAACTAATTCCAAGGGAAACAAGCATCTTTGTAATCTGTTCATAAAATAATTTGGCATGTTTAAATAATGACATATCACTTTTAGCAACATTAGAAGTAGATGGGGCTTGAATTGTAGTAGTTTGTGACTTTATAATATCATGATGAGCTCTAAGTGGTTCCTTTAATAAGCGATCAACAATTTTACCTGGACCCAAAGTACATACACCACTAATGAATACCATCAAGTGACCCCCAGTGGAATGATGTTGGTTATTCAAAATTGTATTCAATAATAACGATGCAATATTTATTGCGGATCCAGTAGCTCGTTCAGGACGTTCACTATATTCATTATGAGGAAAATTATCTACCACCAACGATTCAATTATATTTGTCAACTGATACTCGGCTATACTAACTGGTTGTAAGAAGCGTTTACCAACATTCCCAATCAATTGATCATATCCATTGTCATTCAGACCTCTTGTGTTGGCCACACTTAAACCACTGCTAATTAACCCAAGTGATGATTGTAATTGTTCTAAAGTATACTGTTTTCCACCATTAAAAGTATATGACAAATTGTCATTGCTGCTTAAGTCATGAATCTTAACATGCTTTCCAAATGAAATTAACCCAACCAATGCATTTTCTGGCAAAAGACTTAAGGAAAGAACTAAACTTTCTTTAAGTTGTTGAAATGCTCCTTCAATGTCATCTCCTTCAAAAATGGTATCCACAACATAGAAAAATACTGGAGGCAATGCAGCAAGTCTTCCAGTTTGGTATTCCACAGTAGTAAATTCTTGGTTTAAATTGAGTGGTAACGCTGGTTGACCTTGTTCATCATATAAAGCTGGAAGTTCATTTGATGTGTTACAAATCAGACATGTCCAAAGTCCACCATTGTATTGAACATATGGGTTTAGTATAGACCTACAGGTTCGACAACTAATAATGCTATTCTGGTCCAATACAGGAATGGCTGATTTATCATTCAAGGGGGTATACAATGCTCCCATAGGAATTACATTTCTCTGATGTTGTAACTTTGACTTTGGCAATGATGACCAAGAAAGTCTCACACCATCCTTATCTTCCCTTCCTTCAAAATCCATGAACCTCCTGTGGTATATTGAAACTAAGTTTTCACGGTATTAGTATTAATATATGTGTGGGTGAGTTACTCCAAAAATACTCAATTCAAATTAATACGGCCAATATTGCAGATTCAGTAGCGAAAAAAAAAAAAAAAAAAAAAAATTTTTCTTGTTCTTTAATTCCCCTTACCTCCTTGTTGGTGATGTTGGTAATGTTTTAGTGAGATTGCGAATCGCCTGGATTTCACGCGTCCCAAATTTAAAATATAACGGGGAAAAATGAAAATGAACAATACCCACAATATTCGTATAATAACGTATTCGCCTGGCACGTGACCGTACTAAATTTTGTTTAAATGATTAATTTTTCATCATATTGTAAACAACATAAAATATAACAACTAGATATATCATTATTAGAGAAACCAGGTTTTAAATTGATACTGTACTGTCCTGTCCTGTACTGTACTGTAGTGAAGTTATCACAAACACTATTCAAATATTTTTTTATTTAATGGAAGTCTAGAAGTACTCATAAATATTATTCTAGGCCAATTGGGTACCCTCTTTCAACTTGAATTATACAGGAACTATCATTATTTTTAAGATAATTTTCCCTTTGCCAACTAAGGGGTGCGTTGTAAATCCTGATTTCTTGTTTGTTTTGTTTCAGATCAAGACGTGAACATATTACGAACCTATTGAATAAAAATAAATTAGTAACAATAATAATAACAATAATAATAATTTGACAATTTCTTAAGGTACACGAGTAGACCAAAATCTTCAGATCACATTCAAGGAACAAACAAAAACATCTTCCACGTCTGATCTTCTTTTTCTTTTTTTTTTTTTTTTTTTTTTTTTTGACCGTGATACAAAATTTCGACAGATACGAATAGGGTCGTTATGAACGGGTCATATAGAGGTAATCCTTGTTTATTGCTAGGTCTCCTTAACTACCAATACTGTTGACATTACAAGATGTGTTTGTCTTTTTGGAATTATCTTTCCTACTGTTGTATACGAATCTCTCTACACGTGGAAGTACAATATCGCATGCATAACGTTGCATCAATACTCTATTAGGTTAAAACTTTACTAACAACTAATTATCTCAATTTAGTTAAAATGATAAAAGTAATATTGGTACATACTGCATTGCAGATGTAATCAACTAAAGTGATCGTTATATTTTTTTGATTAAAATGTAGTAAAAACCATTGAAGACCATCAGCAGAGAAGGTACTTGACACACTGTATATTACTTGAATCGCGGTAAAATACAACCACCATGATATAACAGGATAATATTTAATGTTAAAGTTAAATACAATAAAATAAAATGGATTTTGTGATGGATAGGAAAGTAACAGGGTCATAACTGTAATCTAAGAATCACTTGAAAAAGGAGGTTATCTTTTTATTGGATTTCTTTTAAAAAAAAATTTTGCTTTGTGTTTGTGCGGGTCCAATTGTCTTAATTCTGATACAATATTAAGAATTGAAAGGGATGATGTTCCTGAACTATGTAATAACTTCCTGGTTACCTAAAAGAGTTAAATTTATTAAACAATGTTAATTAATGATTTACATAACCCAGCCGTAGTTGTCAGTACGATTTGATATGTAATATAGTTAAGTTACACAAACCATGATTTTACACAATACAAACCCATTTAACCTAAATATTAACAAAATTTGATCAACCACCAGAAATCATCATCAACATGAGGTCCAAAAAGATAAAAAGCATCAATTCATGTGTCTATATGTAATAGTTATACCTAGATATTATATTTTAGTGAGATTTGAACTATATTGTTTAACAATATGCCGGGACTTTATCAACAGTAATGTTTGGCGGATCTGTATATGTCAAGTTGACAATTCTGCAATTTGCTTTTTATATGCATACTTATGCAAAGTATTTGTACTGTTCTTATCTCACGGTAATTATATCTGGTGGGTGGAGGGGGTAATTGATCTGCACTAATAAATGTTTATGGTAGACCGCACAACAAGCAAGGAGGGTTTTTTTTATTTTGCTCGACAACTTTATCACATTTAATAAAACACGCATATACTGTAAACTTTATTTGCATACAGTACATGTATGGTTGATGGTTAGATCGGTTTATTACACCATTCATCAATTTATATACTGTAAAAACTTTTGTAAAGGTAAGTTTACGGTATCACATTGAACAAAAGAATACATTGTTGGATTGGAATCATGATTGGCAATATCCAGCCCTTGGTGTTTTCAATTTTGTGCAACCTTTGCACAAGGGGTTTCATAATTCTGTTCCTTTTCCAGCAATTCCGATTCGCGTCCCTTTAAGTTTTTTTTTTTTTTGTTGTTGTTGTTGTTTTTCCCGTTTACGCTGTAATCGACCCCTTTTTAGTTATTCCCGCAATTCAAGATTTAAGGGTCGAGAGAAATTGATTTGCAATATCAACAACGTAGAAACACACAGAACACCAACAAAGTATTAGTTTATTCAATTGTCTTTCCAACAAATACTAATTATTTTAACCATATAATTATTAATACTACAAAACAAAACAAAACAGAACAGAACAAAACAAAAAAAAAATCTAATTAAACATATAATAAACATAAAAGATCAACTTTTTATTATCTAATTTACAATAATTTGTTAGCTTGTAGTGGTAGTCTTATAAATCTAAGCCAATAGATTCAATTTCATCAAGCAGTAACTGCAAAATATAACTCAGTTTTGGTATTCTAGGGGGACTTGTGAATTTATCATTATTTATTATTTTATCCTTAGGTGTTTCATATATTATTTCCGTAGTCATAGATATTGACTCATTAGAAGTTGTTGCTGTTGTTGCTGTTGTTCTTGTCATCGGAGTATAGAATTCATCAAACGATTTCTGTGGTAATTTAGCTCCTCTTAAGAATTGTAAACCATCTTCTATTAAATTCTGAAATTCAAAATTCAAGTAGTCATCTTGTAAATTGATCACTTTTGATTCTATAGTAGTAACTTTGTCAATGTGAATACTATCACTTATCAGCGTGTCTGGTAGCGTACTAATTTTTTGTCGTTTATGATTTGTAGAAGGCGTGGAAGGTGTGGGTAAATCATAAGAATGTGAAACACTGGTGTTGTTCCTTGTAGAGTAAGATCTTTTCTTTGAGACAGTTTCTCTCTTTGGGTAGGAGAGTGGTGATTTTAATTGTGACATTTTTAGTTAACTGGAATATTCAAAGAAAAAGGAAGAGAAGAAACATTAAACAAATTTGAAATAAATTTTTAAAAAAAAAAATGGATAAATGTTGAGCTTATTATATATAATTAAAACCAGATTTATGGTTACACAAATTCTTAAAATATAAAAGAAAACAAAATTGAATGTGCCCTTTATTTGTGTAATTTAGTGAATAGGAAAAGTATGCAGTGTTTTGTGTCATACCTTTTGTAATGCAGAATTATTTATTTTTTTTATTATTCTTTTTTGTCTTCCAAGAAACCATAGAAAAAAATTATGTTCTAAAATTTTAATATATAAACACAAAATGGTTTGTTTGTGCCTAAGCGCTATTGAAAGAATTTTTGTTTTTGATTTTATTTGGGAAGTGCACTTTACCCAAAATGATATTTTTCACAATTTAATACTATTTACCAAATCTTGTGGAATTTAATGTGATTAAGCCCTATCTAAATTCCAATTATTAATGTAATGACAACAAATTATTTATCAATTTAGCTAGTATAGTAAGGATTTCAAGGAAAATTTTTACTATTTATACAGGATTTACTAACTTGGATAACAGTGTGAATGGTTTAGGGGGAGTAATAAAGAAAGAATCCATTTTTTTGCCCAAAAAAAAAAAAAAAATCATTTGATCTAAAACTTTTTGATAATTAAGGATGCATAAACTAATTTATTGAGCAAATGGATATAAATTGTTGCATATATCAATTATTGATCAGTGAGGATGCAATGGTATATTCATATCGAACTATGAAGAAAATTTACGTGGGGCAGTTGAGTAAATGACCCATTATTGAGATGATATTATAGTTAACTCAGAGTTTTTTTAATATTTATAAACAAGTATAAGAGCTTGGATTATTGTATTAGAGAACATATTAATCATTGTTGTATTTTTGTCGGTATTGTTCATACTTTATCGTATGTTTTCCTGTTTTTTTTGCAACCATATGTTGTCTTTTGTAAAAATTGTTTCAAATTATTTTCATCCTTACAGTATTTCTGTATTGAATTTGTAATTTTCTGAATATGGTGGAGATACAGTATATCTCTTATCTACACCATATTGAGTGAGAAATTAAAAATAAGAAAACATCAATCAATATTCCAACTATCCCATTATGTTACCATTATAATTTTAATATAACAACAATAAGGTGGAACAATAACAACACTGTTCCACTGTACAAGTCTTGGACAAATAGGGGCTTGTTAGAGATGATGGACTTTATTGCATTCTCGGAAAGAAACTAGAATGGAATGCAATTATTTGTGGTGGCTAATCTCATAATTATTGCTTCACTTTGGCAATTAAAAAATAATATGAATTAAAAACAATTCAACTGAACATTTAATAGTTGCGCTTTATGGTAAATAAATGAAATACACAAAGAAATATCTGGAGATTTCAGACGTAGAATAAGAATACATATTTCTCCAGTTTAATCATTATTTTAAATACTGTGCATATCAACTAAAATAGTATTCGACAAGAAATATAATTGAATGAAATGCAGAACTTCAAAACTATCACGAATTAGTCGAATGGTTTTTTATCTGTTTTAGTGAATTCAGTTTAGCGATTTGTAAGCAATAATTCTTTTTTTGGAATAACAGCGACCTTAAAGCCGTTCTAATTAGTAAGCTACCCTAGAAAGTGTGTTCGCCAGCAAGCAATCGCCGCTCTTTTAGAAAAGTAAGTACCAAGATTCTCTGGACAATAATGTGTTTTTTTTTTTGATGAAGTGCTAAATAATACGATAAGATATACTAAGTTGGAATGTATAATGTGGTAACAAAGCTCTTCGTAAATATTTCAATTACTATAAGCTAAGGTTAATAGGATTAAGGATGGGTATTTGGTCATTCTAGCCATAAGTCAAACTTTGTTACTTTGATACTTTTTCCAAACAAAAGTACATAGAGAAGGAATTTTTATTTATCATAATACAAACAAAAAGTTTTGAGCCACCATATACTTTAATTGCCGCAACACTTCTATGATGAATTGGGTAACAAGAGAATTTATCACCAGACTATTATTAATTACTGAAATAAATTTTTATCGCTTGTTGAAATTGTGTATATGAAAGTAATATCAGTTATATTGTTACTTGGCCACAAACTGTTATCAAGTATTCTATTTTTATATATCAAAACGTGATTAGAGAATAAAGTAAAAAAATCAGGGAAAAACCGATACGTATTTGAAATTTGAAAGGAGTTTTTTAGATTAAATTTTATTATGCACCTATTGAATAGAAAAAAAAAAAAAAAAAGAAAAAGGATCTCTCACTGTAAATAACCAGTACAATATTTGAGCCTAAAAGCAATTCAAAATATTTGGATTAGTTGGTTTAAAAAGAGAACAATGGTATTACTAAAATCAAAATTTCATCCTTTTTTGTTTTAGAAAAAAAAAAAAAGGATCTTTGTTAGTGTGATTCTTAGGTGTTTACTAATTATTTGGTATTTTTAGTTGGACTGTAATCACAATCTAGTAAATCTATGACTGAATTAGCTAATAAACCCATCTTATTGTTAATGGAATAATTAATGCATGGTTTAAAAAAAATAATTATCTGTCCGCCCAAAATAATTTCACTTATACATTTGTTTTTTATTTTTTTCTTTCTGATGGATAATATATCGGGCATTTCCGATACGTGAATGACCAGCATTACTATATTTGGGCTTGACTTCAACACAAACTTGTCTCAATTTGATGTTATTTATTTGAACATAGAAGTCATTCTGATAATATGGTTTAATGTGAATTGTCTTAGTGGCAAGGTCTGGTGCTTGATATTTTACGAAGTACACTATCTCCAGGTAATTTTATTCTTGGCTTACCTTTTGAATACTTATGTAATCCAACAATTTATTATTATCAATATTAATATCCCAATCAGATAATTGTTATTGTAGAATAATTTATAGGAGAATGGCTTTGATTACGTTAATGAGAAAAATAACTTCCAACACAATAAATAAGAAAACAAAGGTCGTGTATGGACCAAAATAGTATATGCTACCAATACGAAAGCCGCTAAATTATTTTCTCTTGGCTTATATATAATTGGTTACAAGATTATTGAGTGGCATGGCATCACGAAAATTCACTGATACAGTGGGTTTGCAAAAGTCTTTAGCGAAAAAAATCCAAATGTAAACAAACCATTTTTTCGCTTTCAGCGCAGAGATTTTATTGGCTCCTCAAATTTTAGAGTACCATTTTTGTTCGGAAAACAATTTTTATTCGTTTCCAGACTTTTACGATCCGGTATATTTTTATTTCTTTAATGAATTCATTTTCTCTTGTAATATACAGTACAAACAATAAAAACTATACAAACCATGTAAAGAAAGAGCCATAGGATTAAAGAAGATACATATCTACCTCTTCCGCAGAATTGTCACCATTTCATGTATAATTTTTTTTTTTTGAAAAAATTTTGCAAAAAGATTAGATAAAAAATTAAAAATTTGGAAACATTCTCTCATTTCGCAAGTTAATTTGAGTACTTTGATACTCATTTTTTACCTGTGAATGGTGGTTTCGGTGTCTACACTACTTTCTTGGTTTGGTTTTAATTTGTTAATTTTGATCCAAGCACTACCTCCTCTTGTAATAAAATCTCTGCGCAGAAAGCGAGAAAATGGTTTGTTTACATTTGGATTTTTTTCCCTAAAGACTTTTGCAAGCCCACTGTACTTGGAAAGCTGAACGGTCTTAGTCTCAACTAAAACAATGCCAGGAGAGCTATTTGAATTTGGATAAGCCTTTCTACATGTAAATCGTGCTTCAAAAGATGGAAAAAAAAATACCTCATAACAAGAATATTCTGTTGGTAAGTCAATTTTTAAGGGCACACGTTTATGGTAAGCTGACACCGCCTCTCCTACCTTGAATTCTGTTTAATGGTCCGTATGTATATGATCCAATTTAAACCTGTATTACCTAAACAAATAAAAAAATCGCTATTTTCAAAGCAGAATTGGCCAATCAATTAAAGGAACATGAAAGTTTATGATACCTTAAATGTGGATAATTTCGTACTTCCAGTGTTTCATTTCACCAATCCAAACAAAAACATTTCTTGTGGGGTTAAACCACAACTTAGTTTGCTTGTTTATTCGTGGATATGTCTATTTCCGTATAATCAATAAGGGTATAAATCTGAGTTTGTGATTCTACACAAAATTACTAGTGTCTGATCCGGAATATTAGGGCGGTTCCAAAATGATACTAAAAACTTGTTATATGTGATAATATGTGAAACAATTGGTATTCTTATTCTTCTTTAGTGGTACACCCAAAGTTGAATGTATTGTTGGTATTGTTTCTTCTTTAATTTTCAATAGGCAAAGGTAACAAAATACTCAAAATTTAGTTTAGTAGTGCGTAATTTAGCCAGTGTTCTAATTATAATAACATGCACACTTCGTATGCGTACATCTGATTTTAAAATCAAAAATTTGTATCAAACTTGACCAACCTAACCACAATGCTATAACAATATTATAATCTTGTTTTCTACCTCATCAATTAAAAAGCAAAAAGAAAAACAAAAAAAAAAAATGATGGTTTGTAAAACAATACTCGCTGTGCATTTCATTTCTCAATGATAAACTTACCATTGGCCCTAGCATCTAGTTTGAAATGCATTTATGATGAACAATAATTGTTCTTAAATCCAATACAGAAAATTGCGCTTACTTAAGAAACTTCTTTTGAATTATGGAACTATTATAATAGTTATTGGTTTTGTACTATAATTAGAAACTCCTTTTTTTCAGATTAATCACAAGATTTCATTAAATACAAAACATAATTTTTAGTGAAGCAGTCTTTTTATTATTATTATTATAATAATAATCATTATAATTATTATTTTGTGAGTAAATATATTCTTCAAGTTTTATCTAAACCTACACTAAATTTTTCTACAACTTTTAGTACATTATATGATATAAAGTTGCTTGTTTTTTTTTTCTTCTCAAAATCTACATAATTCCAAAGTTAAAAGCAATAAAGAATATCAAACCATTATTTGACCAAGAATTAATTTTTCAAAAAGATAGAAAATAAAGAGAGATAGCAAAACTATTTTTAGCTAAGCAATTATACCAGTGGTTCGAGAATCGTTAAATCCTCCGTCCCCCCTAAAGATAAAAGATTATTGCAAAAATATTTTCCTTTCATGTTCTTAGAATTACAATTTATCAATTTAATACAAACTGTAAATTGTTTAGTATTTGAAATTGAATCAAGCCAGCAAACTTAATATTGGTAATTTCTTGCAATGAGACTATTTCCAATTGATATTGGAACAATTGACTTTTCATTTTTCTTACAATAACTGTCTGAATATTTATGAAAGTATTAATCTTAACCAATAGTGGCCGAGAAGAGTTTTGTCATGTTTTAATCTACAACTAGAGTATCTTAGGCAGGAGTGAAGAAGAAAGGATATGACCCAGTGGTTAATTGAATGTGAATTTCACTTTTTTTTTTACGCAGGTACCTTGACTACTGACAAGCTATCCGTGAATTTACATGTAATATTATTGTTCAAGATAGCAAGGTTTCAGAGGAGCCTATTATCAACTATGGTTCATTAATTCCCATCTATTTAGTACAACCAGTTGTTGGTATGACAATTATGAGTGGTTTAAAGGGACTGGAATTTTCACAACTTAGCCAAAGTTTGCTTTCTAACAAAAGGTTTGGGTGATTTATAATGCAATTATAAGATAGGAACCTAGAAACCTTGAGTACATGCTTGATGCCATTCTAATACCCAGAAGTTCCTCCCAGCTATTGGTCCCTTATTTTTATATACAGAAGTGGTACATCTTGCACACTTATCTGTAGTTATGAAGACAATACTGGAGAATCACCACAGAACTCCCGAGCATAAGGAATCAACCTATCAACAAGCTGGCAACTTTCCCACGATCTGCTAATCAACAAGACTCGTTTATTCTCGTATTTAATGGTTAATCTAGAGACGAACATTGGTAACAAGAAGAGATCATTCAGAAAGGCTCCCTTCACCGGGGCATTTGCCTAAATGCGAAAGCTAATTAGGTCTGACTCTTATGTTGGAATTTGATACATTATGGGTATTATAGTATTCCACGAGAAATGTTATTCCCTTTATTATTAATTATTTGAACTGCTATAGTAATGTCTTACATTAGTTACCTGCATGAAAAAAGAATTGCACCTGCATATAATTGAATTAACTTCAATTTCAAATATTTTTTTTTTTTTTTTAGGTTGAACCTGCTGGAGCTTTTCCTTGTTCAGTTAGTTTCTGCAGTATACTAACTATGTTAGTATTTACTTTTCATTATCATTCGCTCGCTTATCTTAAATAAAGACATCGATTTTAACGTCATATTAAACCTTGTTCTACTACGTTGTGACAATCCTGACATCATAATGACACTAACATCGACAACAATCCAAGAAATTTCACCAACAATAAAAATAAGAGGTCAATTGGTAGATAATCACACAAGATGTAGTCATTATCATACCGATTTGGATATCATTGCAATTAAATTTCAATGTTGTCCTAATTCATATTACTATCCATGCTTCAAATGTCATCAAGAATTAAATAATCATGATATAAAGAAATACCCTATGAAGACACTGACCGTCAAAGTAATACTATGTGGTGATTGTTATCATGAAATGACCATCAGAGAGTATCTAAATTCCAACTATGGCTGTCCATCTTGTAATCATCAGTTTAATCCTGGATGCAAGAATCATTACGATTTGTATTTTGAATAGAGATCTTATATACATGCACGGTGAGGCTTTGATAATATCTCTGCTTCAGTATTTTCTTGGCTATGCTTCACTGTGGTTCTTTTATGGAATGTACATTCTTGATTTAGTGGACTACAAAAGGTTAGAAATATGGATGATATGTGTGACCAATGAGTTGTTGACTATTTGTAAACTCCACAAAAAAAAAAAAACTTGATTTGATTTTAGTCATTCCAATAAAATAAAAAAGAACAATCGTTGGCGCAATCCATTAAATACTGTTCTGCTGCGGTAACCGTGGCTAACTTTTTATTCGTAAAGAGAACTAAAAAAAAAAAATAAAAGGTTCGTTTATTCCGCGCCTTTGTGAAAATATACATAAGAATAATCTAAAGCAAATCGTGTTCAAGAAATCAGACCCTTGTACAACAGTATATTTAAGTCAAGTATAATTGGATAATAACGTTTTATTCCTTATAATTTTAAAAAGCTACTTCATTAGAATCAAGTTCAGATTTATCACTGACATCATATTTCCCTTTTTATCCCTTCAGTCTTTTGCCCTCCGCATTATCTTTTTAATCCATTCTAAATAATGTCAATATCTACACAATTAGAAACTCTTGAAGTTCCCCTTCCAAAAACCTCATTAATTATTTCCAACTTAGAGAAAGATGATTTTGTTCAGAATCCAGGTGAATCACTGAATTTGTTAGTGGTAGCTAAAAAGCTATCCTTAGTTGACCAGATCAAATTAATGACTTTGTACTATGAGGATGATATGACAGGAAAGATATCCCATTGGTCAAACTTGCCATTCTTGGGCAGAATAGTTGTTATCTTTAAAGAAGAAAATACAGCAAAGGATGTCTATAAATATCTTTCTGACGAATTAGCAAAACATTCAGGTTTGGGATACGTAAAGATACATTTACAGGAAAATTTATTGACTAGAAGTAAATCTAATGATCAGATGGTAGAAGGAGAGCATTTAAATGTCAAGAAAAGTTTGGATAATTTTAAAAGTTTATATGCCCAGAAAGGTGGTGATGTAAAGAATACTTTAGAAGGTTATAATGAACCTAAACCTGCGAAAGTGGTCACTGATTTTTCAGATACCAAGGTAGATACTGAAGAATTCCCCAAATCTCCAACGATTACATTGAACGAATAAATGTAATGTTATTGAGTAGCTAGTGTATTTTAGGAATATATATATATATATAAGGAATGACTTCTTTATTCTTGTAGATCCATACACCCATGATGATCTTTTGTTTCTAATAAATGATGAACTATATATATTTCTTAATTATAAAAGGCTTTTTTAAAAAAATAGGTCTTTTACAATATATAGTGATCTTTTGTTATCACTAAACTATTCAACTTTAAGATGACGTTGTTGTTCTTCATACCTCTAATCAATGTAATTTGACTTTGTGGTAGTCGTGCTTCTTGGCGAATAATTAATTTAAGTCTATCACCAAAAACGAGACTCGTTGTTCCACCATAGAAAAAAAAAAAAGAGAACGAAAAAAAAAATTAAATTAAAATCGAAAAAAAAAAAAACCCAACACTGGCATTGTTTTTACTACTAGTACTTTTTTTAAAAAACACTACACATAACATCTTACCAAATGAAGTTTGCCAATGTATTAAGTTGGTCTTTATTAGCTATACCAACCGTCATTGCATCAAATTCACCAGAGAAAGAGGCAATTGTTTATCTGTTGAATTATCCACATGATAAGAAGGTTAACTTGTCGAAGAAAGAATCCTTAATTTATATCAATTCATTTTTAAATGTTGACCAATCTTTCACTAAATTAGAAGACAATAATGATTTAATTGATTTAATTAGTGATGTATACCTGGGTTTTACTCTGAGTAAGCCAGATAAGCTTGTCATTGCTATCGAAGGTGACGATTTGGAACTTGGAAACCCAACGTTTAAATCTAAACACTTACCATTCAAAAAGGTCATTAAAACAATCAAGCATTTAGAAGGTCAAAAATTCAAATTAACTCCAGAAATGACCTATGTCACTGATAATGATAATGAAGATAAGTCAATTGTTCAATATTTCCAATACTTTGACCATAGATTGGATTCTATTTGGAAGAATTTTACTGAACATCATAAACAAGAGATTCAAGGTTATTCTCCAACAAATGATAAAATTTTTATCAATGAATTGTCACAATTAATTCATCTTTCCAACCGTGAAACACAATATGAAGAATGTTTCCGTGTTGCTGAAGGAGATGGATTAGCTGAAGCTAATGCTGATAGTAAATGCAGTGCTTCATCAGAAGTTTTCTTTATTGAATTGTCTTCTTTGCTTTCAATCAAAAGAAAAATTGGTAGTGATGCTCAAACTTACATTCATTCAAAACAGGCATTGTCCAGTTTAATCGAGAAGTTGGGTGAAAAATACCAAGTATTGGTTATTACATATCCAAACTCAAAAGAATTACCTCACTTGAACAAGAGAGCCATTGAGT
This sequence comes from Candida sanyaensis, assembly GCA_911254575.1. Lineage (NCBI taxonomy): Eukaryota > Fungi > Ascomycota > Pichiomycetes > Serinales > Debaryomycetaceae > Candida > Candida sanyaensis. The sequence continues at coordinate 58,476 of CAJVQF010000011.1, forward strand.
TATCATCTAAATCTTTTCAATATGGAAATGAAGCTGCTTGTGAACTTGCTACCAATAACTGTAATTCTCATGGTAAGTGCAGACAGAATGGTGAGTATTGGTCTTGTTTATGTGAACCTTCATTTAATAAAACTACTTCAAAGACCACCACCTGGGTGGGCTATGATTGTTCCAAAAAAGATGTTTCTGTTGAAGCTAATTTATTCCTTTGGACAACCATTGCATTAGTTGTATTGTTGGTTGGTGGTATCAAGTTGATGTTTAGTATCGGAGATCAACCATTACCTGGTGTTTTAGATGCAGCAACCGTTCCAAAGAAAGGTGGTTTGTAAAGTAATTAAGAAAAGTTTCACTAGTCTAGACAATTTAAGTATGACATATACAAAACAATCTAAAGAGAGCATATTCTATAATTGTAAATCAAAAGGATCATTTTCCGTTTTAGGAAATGGTGTGAATCAGCCAACTTTAAATTTTCAAATCTCAAACGCAAGAAATAACGCCAGAAAAAAAAAAAAAAAAATATAGAATCAAAAATACATGTATACAAAATCGAGGGGCATATTTTTTTATCAAAGTATACTTCTCTCAAATTATTCTCTACCAACTTCATTTAAAGTCAATAAGGTATTATGATATTCATTAGACGATCTGTGATTACAACTATTGCATTTTTAGGAATATTGACTGTCATTTATTTAATGACATCATCGAATTCCAATTCAATCGAAAAATCAATTTCAAACCTTTCAAATATTTCCAAAGAAGACCTTTTAAAATTCACCAAACAAGAGGCAAATGCTCACTCACAGCCTGATCTTAAAAAGGATGGTATTTTAGAAAGTAATAATGAAAATGATAAACAACAGGTGGAATTTACTGAAACCCCATTCATGCCAAAAATGGCTAATGAAACATTAAAGGCTCAACTTGGTAATGCATCTTGGAGATTATTCCACACTATCTTAGCCAGATATCCAGATAAACCAACGGTTCAGGAACGTAATACATTGGAAAATTATATCCAATTATTTGCTCAAGTTTATCCATGTGGAGATTGTGCTCGTCATTTCCAGAAATTATTAAAGAAATACCCACCACAAACAAGTTCTAGAAAAACTGCTGCTTTATGGGGATGTCACGTTCATAATATTGTTAATGAAAAACTTCATAAGGACGAGTATGATTGTACAACAATTTTGGAAGACTATGACTGTGGATGTGGGGATGATGAAAAAGAAAATGACTACACGTTAAAGGGTGAAAGTATGGAACACTTAAGACAAATCAAGATTGATAAGAAGAAAGATATCCAAAAAGGTGGATAGTTATTTTGTATATTGATTTATTTCATTTACTCTGTAAAATTCTTTTTATTGTTTAATATAAAATACAAAATACAAAGTTTCCTTTTATTTGATTGATTGATTTAATACAATAAAATAGTTCTAGATTACATAATAGTACAGCACCCAGATTTATCAAAGTGTTTGTTAGCATTATAATGCTGTTTCAAGTTCTTATATTTAGCAAATTTATTTTGATCAGGTGGTAAACTCCAGTTGTATGGTATTAAATAATCAGGGGTTTCTTCAACATAATTAATAAGTAAACCACTTGCAGTGGAAGCAGGAATTCGTTCTCTTCTTAAATCATTTTTTAACCTCTCATTGAACTCTTGTATTCTTTTTAATCTAATAACTCCAATTTGATATTCCATGTCATTCATTGTATAAGCTAGTTTGTGTCTTAGTTTGTGCGTTTATCAAATATGAAACAAAACAAAAATCCTGTCATGTTAATTTTTACATCAACGAAAAGATGTGCGGTGGCTTAATGAAGGAAAAAGAAATAACTAATAATAATAATAATAATAAAACGGAAAAACAAACTTGTACATGTTACACTACCAAATGAGTGGTTGATCAATGGCATCTTGATAAAAGTCCCATACATTGCAATGCAGTTCCAGTGGTAAATATTAGAGTATATAATTACTATTCATAAAATAATTATTTTGCCCTTCAGTGGTTTTTAATAAAATTTTGTTGAAAATATTGAGTAAAACCTGGAATAAAGAGTCGGCAAACAATTTGATTGAAAGATCTTTACATTATTGTTCAGGATATCTAAAATATGCATTTACTTAGACATGTGCGGTTGAATATCTGTGGTATTTACTTACAAAGTCAACTTTATATAATCATCTATTTGAATATCTTAGAAACTACTGTATATTTCATTCCTCTGGGCGCAATCGCACGCCTTGGAGCGTACAAACAAAATTGTACCCCGAGGTCAATTTTATTTTTTTTTTTTTTTTTTCACCAAAGTTTTGATAATTTAACCAACACCAAACAACAACGTACCTAAAATGACAAACTATATTGTTTGCCTTGCCCATTTTTGTGAATTACATGGTCCCTCAATTATACTTTGTACACAGATAACTACCAAACAATTTGTTCAGGAAAATTTACTATCTTCAAATTCAAGACTTGCTACTTGTCTATCATGTCAGCTCATACTACCGAATTCTTCTGTCAATCTTACTACAACAATAACAATGAGTAGTAAAGATGGAAAAGGTGAAGAACAAAAAATATCTGTATCCACTCATTATCCAGCTTCCAGCAAACGTTATTCAGCGTTGACCAAATTGGTTATGAAATCATTATCAGTGGAGACAACTTCAGAATTATCTAAACCAATGTTTTATGGAGATGCTATTAATGGATATTGCATTAATCAAATATTTAAAATTGAGGATGTAAATGCAAGAGGAGGAGAAAGAAAGTATAGTTTAATGATTATTAGTGACGATGAGTTTGAGTTATTAAATAATTGGGAGATAATACAGATTTATTTGAATGAAATAATTGACTTGATTCAAAAGAAAGTCAATGATAGTAATAAAAGAAATGAGATTTTACTGAAGAATGCCGGAGATTCTAGCGTGAAGAATGGAAATGTCTTGGATAATGAAAGATTTCTCAGACGGAGTTTAAATAAACCCAAATCATTGACTGAATTGACGAACGATGAGGAGATATTTGTTAAATTGCATTTATTGGCTACTGAATTATTAAAAGATATATATAAATAAATAAACAAGCAAAAGAATAACACTAATGTCTCGTAAACAGATCTAATTCAAAAGAGGTTGTAATTTACCTTGTGAGTTTAATATTTGAAGATCAGAATTACCACCAATATGTTTTCCATTAATGAAAATATTTGGAACCGTACGTTGACCAGTTATTTCTTGCAAAGCATTTTGAATAGTTGATCCGTTACTTAAAGTATCCAACTCGATTAACTTGAAATTCTTGTCATATTTTGCTAATAAATCCTTGGTTGATGAGCAGTAAGGACAGTAAGTTTTTGAGTATACAACTACTTTATGTGAATTTATAGTAGATTCAATATCCTTCTTTAACTCTGGACTAATAGGTTCAGCTTTGAACCAAGACGTAAGCCATTGAAACATTGTTTAATGATAGAGCCACAGGAGGAAATGAGAAATTTCAGAAAACAAAAAAAAAAATTGGAGATAATATGGAACTCCTATCTTCATTACTGTGGAAAAAAAAAAAAAAGAAAAAACTTAATCGCTAATATTTACTAATGTAATTCTGAAAATTAAGGAAACTAGTTTGTTGATTCTTAGTAATAATGACAAAAAAAAAAATCATAAAGACATTGGGTTGTTGAGCCAACTGCAAGTATGAGCATATAATAATCCAGTTCATTGCTCACAATTAATCACAGGGCATCATCTACCAATAATAAGTGTAGTGTTTGGGACTAACTGGTCTGGTCTGGTCGTGCAAACAATAATTTTGTCGCATTAAGAAAACATCAACAAAATCTCGAATATACTATACTGTACCTACAATATTTTGCCTTACCAATTCAAGCTCCTTTGATCCCCATACACACTGACTATACGACCGTTATTGAATATTATGTCAAATCAAGTTACTTTATACACCACAGATATTGCAGAACTATCCGCCAGAGTAAAGTCAAATTTAGAATTGAAAAAGCTGACACATCCCAATGAAAGATACTTGATATCTCTTGCCGGTGCCCCTGGATCAGGGAAAACCACGTTTGCCGATATGATCAGTAAAGAATTGTCAACATTTGCAAAAGTAATTGTATTACCCCAGGATGGATTTCATTTGTATAGATCCGAGTTAGAGCTATTACCCAACTCCGAAGAAGCCTTTAGAAGACGTGGTGCCCCATTTACATTCAATCCTAAGGCATTTGTTAAATTAGTTGCTCAATTACACGATCGTTCTAAAACACTTAGAGCTCCATCTTTCGATCATAAATTAAAGGATCCTAAGGAAAATGATATACTAATTGATCCAACAGTTGACATTGTAATCATCGAAGGAAACTATGTTTCTCTCAAAGATGACGAATGGAATAAGATTGGAAATCTCGTTGACGATTCATGGTTCATTAAAACTCCTGAGCCATTGATACGTGAAAGAATAATCAAACGACATTTGGCAGCTGGTATATCTTCTAATGAACAAGAAGCGATAGAAAGAACAGATGGTAATGATATGGTTAATGCAAAGTACATATTAGAAAATTCCAACCCTACTGATGTTGTGATTATAACACGATAATTATAAAATTATTTAAAATTCTGTATATATTCAAGTTTTTTATATTTTTTCTTTTTTTATAATTTAGATCTATAATACACTTTGTATTTCTTTTTTTTTTATATATATATATCTTCTTACCTTGGTTCGACATTGTATTTCATCTTTATACCCATTGCAGATAACTCACTATCCAAGTATTTCAATACGAATGGAATTGCAACAGTTGTAGTGTCATCCCCACCAACGAATTTTTTACCTTGTCCATCTTCCCAAATGTCAGCATCAGCTGCATAACCGTCATATTTATCCAAGGTAACAGCACATCTTCTACATCTAATTGCAGCCATGCTTCCAATTCTTGGCACTGTAGTTTGGGTGGTTAATATAGATCCACACGAGCGACAAACAGGTGTTTGAGTGTAATCAGAACAGTTCAATAATCTATCTTGCAACAAGAATGAAGTACCATGACCAATTAATGCATCTCTTTCCATCTCACCCACACGGATACCACCGGATCTCTTTCTACCTTTGACTGGTTGCATTGTCAAGGAATTAACTGGACCAGTAGATCTGACTTGGAACTTATCGTTAACCATATGTCTTAATCTTTGATAGTAAACACAACCAATATAAATATCACAACGTAATTCTTCACCAGTGGCACCAGAGTACATTGGTTCATTACCATGATAATTATATCCGGCTTTCAATAGTTGTTCACCAAAATAATCGGCTGGAGTATCGTCTTCATTAAACTTCCATGGAGTTGAATCTTGAGCAATACCATGCAAAGCACCGGCTTTACCAGCAAGAGATTCAACAAACATACCAATGGTCATACGAGATGGGAACGCATGTGGATTAATGATGACATCTGGTTGCATACCTGATTCGGTAAATGGCATGTCGATTTGTGGCCATTTTCTTGAACAAACACCCTTTTGACCGTGTCTGGAAGAGAATTTGTCACCAATCAATGGGGCTCTGGTAATTCTATATTTAATAGTTAATTGTTGTCCTTCTTGATCACTGGTTTCATCACCTAACAATTTAACTTCTTCAATATACCCTGGTTCAGAAGAGTGATAAGTCTTTACTTTGGTTTTACCCAAGGTATCATCATAGTAAGCAACAATTGGATCACCAGCTTCGACCTTAACACCGATCATTGGTAAACCATCAGCATCTAATTTTTCTTTCCATGCTTCTGGCCACTCGTCACTACCAAAACCGAAATGTTGTGTTATTGGATCACCTCTTCTTCTTGATTGTGACAAATCTATTTTTTCAACCTTGTACACTGTACCATAACCAAATCCTCTTTCATCAGCAGATTTATTAATAATCATCGCATCATCCATATCGTAACCGGTGTAAGAAATAACTGCAACAATGGCATTCATACCGTTAGGGAAGTTATCCATTCCATAGTCATCATACAAGTTAGCCTTGACGATTGGTGTTTGACCAGTTTGTAAACGGTACAATTTGTTATCTGATCTATGAACCAAAGCAGTACCAGGGGTACCCATAGTTTGCTTACCCATTTGACATTGATACATATTTCTTGGAGATTGGTTGAAATCAGAAAATGGAGTCAAATTAGCCAAGATGGATAAAATATTGGTTGGACTGAATTCAACATGAGTATGAATATTATTTTGGATTTCTTCTGGGGTGACAGCAACATTCATGTACACTTGTTCAAATGGACCAAGGATATCTTCTTTATCCAATGGCAAATATCTTACTGGTCTCATCATTCTTGAATGACCACCGAATAAGTATAACCCTGGGTATTGACCCTTGTTGGAAGGTGGGACATAACCAATTTCTAAATCCAATGGCAAACCATGGGATCCTTCAACTTTCCAAAATCTTAAAGTATCAGCAACAATCTTACCTTGCTTGTGAGTGGTCCAACCCACAATTTTACCATCTAATTGAACACAACACAAATCTGGACCAGCAGCAGAAGAGTCGGCTGGTAAGACACCCAATTGGGCCAATGCTTTTGGAACTTGGGAGACATCTGATGCAACAGTGGCGATTTTACATTTATGAGACAAATGGTTTAATAAACCACATGGAGAACCATCGGGAGTATGGACAGGACAAAGGAAACCCCATGATTCGGGTAATAATTTTCTAACGGTAGTGGTTTTCAATTCAGCAAAGAAAGAACCACGATGCACCATTCTGAAATGGGAGATGAAACGGTAAAAGTTAATTTTTTCAGCAACAACGGTATAACCTGAAACTTGTTGTAAATCCAAACCGGATTGAGAAACTAAATTACCAGTACTCAAGAAATATTGCAATTTTTGACCAATATTTTCATTAATTCTCAGGAACACTCTAGTCATGTATTTTCTATCATCAAAGTTGATACCAACACCACGGTTGATATCTGATTGAATTTGTAATTTAATGTTTTGCAAATATTCTTCGATTTTTTCCTTAATAATCATACCATAAAGGAAACCACCCAACAAAACTTCTTGATGTTGTGTAGCATCTGGATTATCTGGGGCACAATCACCGGCAACCAATGAGTATAATTTTCTAATCATAAATAACAACATTCTGAACTTGTCAGTATTATCAGGTAAGTGAACCAAAACAATTCTCTTCAACACTTCCTTACCAACATCAATATCAGACATGTCAGGGGTGGCGCCAAAAACAACTCTGAATTTGTCACCCAAATATGCCAAAGTTTCTTGTTGAGAATTCAAGTTGTATTTCTTGTAAGTTCTCAATAACAATTCCAAACGATCAGTCAAGAAAGAATTTCCGGTATCATTACCAACAATTCCATCGAAAATTTCACGGTCATTGGTTTCAATTAATGCCTTTAAGATCATAGTAACTGGAACCAAATATTCATTCTTTTTCCAAGAAAAACGGAAAGTGACATTACCGTCATTTAAATAATGCAAAACATTGGTTTGGGAGGTTTGATCTGGTCTGACACATCTGATTTGGATACCATACTTGGTATATGAAGCCCCACGGTTACCAAATGATGGACGTATAAGGGCCATTGGATGATTACGTCTTTGGACAATTAACATACGAATCAATTTTTCAATACCATTGACTATAAAGTAACCACCCAATTCGTCACTTTCTTCCTTTGCTTCAACTAATTGGTTTGGAGTCAATTTTTCCAAGTGACATCTATTAGACTTCAACATAATTGGGATTTGACCTGCTTCTCTGACTTCCAGCACTTCTTCACCATCATTTACACTCCAAGTGACATTCAACATTAATCTGGATCTATAAGTGACCATTCTTTCTCTACATTCACTAGGAAAGGTTTTTCTATTTAAAGACAACTTATCATTGACTGGAACGCTAGGCTTGGCCAACTGAACAGAATCAACTCTGATGTTCAACTTGTTGCCTAGACGAGTAGAAGTCTCTGGAGTATCGAAAATAGTCTTGGATCCAATATCTTTGACGGCAAGATTTAATAAACCTCCTTCTGGACCATCCATCAATGCATTAAATGAACCAACATGAGGAGCAACTGCATCTTTTAATAATGGATATGACGAATTATCCTTTGGCGGATTTTTGAATCTTTTATCTGTTTCTAATGTTCTAAAATCTGCTAATGCCATTGTAAGTATTAGCGTGAATATTCAAGAGGGTCGATTAAAGAAGAATAAAACAAATTACTTATTAATATTGAAAAAAAAAAATAAAAAAAAAAAAAGATTTGTTTAGAGAGAAGTGAAATAAAAATTTTGTGTGAGAGATGAGATTCCCAGGTGGGTAGTGCAATATTTCCAGAAAAAAAAAAATTCATGAAAAATAGAACCGGAGAATCTATAGGAATTGGAGGGAGTACCATACTATTTTCAGTGCGATCCATTGACGACTAGAAAGTGGGTATTAGATTATTGATCATGGCCAATTCTAAATATGAATATGTCAAGTTGTTTGAAAAAGAGAATCATCTTTTGCCAGATACTTATATAATTATCCGCGTTGACGGGAAAGGATTTCACAAATTTTCCCAGTATTATCAATTTGAGAAGCCGAATGATTTAAAAGCACTTCAGGTTATGAATAAAGCTGCAGAGAAAATAATGCAGAAGTACAGTGATGTAATGTTAGCATATGGAGATTCAGATGAATATTCATTTTTGTTACGAAAGAATTGTGATTTATATGAAAGAAGAGAAATGAAACTCACCACATTATTTGCATCCTTAATGTCTACGTATTACATGCATTTCTGGCAAACTGTGTTCCCAGAAAAGCCATTGGATGTAGATCACTTACCCACATTTGATGCACGAGCTGTACTATACCCAAGCTTTAAGCATATTCGAGATTACTTCAGTTGGAGACAAGTCGACTGTCATATAAACAATTTATACAACACTTCATTCTGGAGTTTGGTTTTGAAGTTAAATATGACTCCTCAAGAAGCCGAACAAAAGCTTATGGGTACAGTTTCTTCAGATAAGAACGAAATCTTGTTCAAAGAGTGTGGGTTGAATTACAACAATGAGTTGGAAATATTCAAAAAGGGTACCATTTTCGTTAGAGAGTTTGAAAGTTACGAGCAACAAGTGGAAACTGGATTATCTTCCCGACAGAAACAAAGATTAGAGAAAAAACGGAAGAAGGCACAAATTGCGGAATATCATGTTGATATAATTAATGACAATTCATGGTGGGACTCAAGACCTTGGTTAAAAGAATGATTGTAGAATGAATATAGGTGGAATGAAAATATATAGGAGCATTTCTGTAGTATTATTATCGTCGACAATGATTAAGAGTTACTTTGACTAAGCAACTCTCCTTGCCATATTAGATCTTTAGTTATCATCGGAAACTGAGTGAAAGATCAAACGAGAAATGAATGCCGCAGGAAACCAAAAACAAACAAGCAAAAAAAAAAAAAAAAAAAAATAAAAAATTTAAAGCAGAGAAAATTTTTCTTTTAGTCATTCTACTAGAACAACTACGATAACATTACAACAAGATCAGATTTAACATGTCATCTAACCCTGTTATTTCAGAAGATGAATTAGTTTTATTATTCAGTAAAGCTGGATTTGAAGACAAGAAAGCAAAGGAAATTGTCAAAAACAAGAAAGTTGCCCTGGCATTATATAATATCTTAGATAAGAACACCAACGGCAACGATGATAAGAAATTGGCATTATTACACCAATTAGCTATTCATGAAAGTAAAAATGGTGTTGTTCCAAATCACGATATTATCATTGATGCCATCCGTAATGGTGATTTGAAAACTACTTTGCAAGTAACAGAAGGTATTAAATATTTACAAAACAATGAAGCACCTGTTGATAAAGAAAAATTCAATGAAGCCACTGGTGTAGGTATTGAAATTAGCACCGAAGATGCCAAGAAAGAAATTTCCAATTATCTTGATTCAATTAAATCTGATTTAGAAACCAAGAGATATTCAATTTTATCCAAAGTTTTGGTTGAACTTAAGAACCAACCTACTTTGAAATGGGCTCCTCCACAAATCTTTAAGCCAATTTTGGATGAAGAATTCTTAGCTAGATTGGGTCCAAAGGATGAAAGAGACAACGCCAAGAAGAAAGAAAAGAAACCAAAGGCTACTGCCAAAACCGCTGCAGATGCTGCCAAAAAGAATATTTTTGATGAACCAGAAAAATCAATGTTTGCTGAAGGTTTCCTTGGTGCTTTGCATAAGCCTGGTGAAGAACCACAAATGTACCCTGAATTATTGGAAGAACATAGAAAATTTATCAATGGCAAGGTTCTCACTCGTTTCCCACCAGAACCAAATGGATTCTTGCATATTGGACATTCCAAAGCCATTATGGTTAACTTTGGTTACGCTCAATATAATGATGGTAAATGTTATTTGAGATTTGATGATACAAACCCTGAAGCTGAAGAAGAAGTTTATTTCAATTCAATCAAAGAAATGGTTTCATGGTTAGGTTACAAACCATGGAAAATCACCTACTCTTCCGATTATTTTGATCAATTATATGAATTAGCAGTCCAATTGATTAAATGTGACAAGGCATACATTTGTCATTGTACCCCTGAAGAGGTAAAAGTTTCTCGTGGGTTGAAGGAAGATGGTACTTTGGGTGGTGAAAGAATTGCCTGTAAACATAGATCTCAATCGGTTGAACACAACTTACGTGAGTTTGAAGGTATGAAGAATGGGAAATACGGTGTTGGTGAAGCCACATTAAGAATGAAGCAAGATTTAGAGTCTCCTTCACCACAAATGTGGGATTTGGTTGCTTACCGTGTGTTGAACACTCCACATCACCGTACTGGTGACAAATGGAAGATCTATCCAACTTATGATTTCACACATTGTTTGGTTGATTCTTTTGAGAATATCACCCATTCTTTATGTACTACGGAATTTGTCTTGTCAAGAGAGTCATATGAATGGTTGTGTGATGCCTTACATGTTTATAGACCAGCACAACGTGAATATGGTAGATTAAACTTGACTGGTACTATCATGTCTAAGAGAAAGATTGCTAAATTGGTTAATGAAAGATATGTTAGAGGTTGGGATGATCCAAGATTATATACTTTGGAAGGTATCAAGAGAAGAGGTGTCCCACCGGGTGCTATTTTATCTTTTATTAATACATTGGGTGTTACTACTGCAACCACAAATATTCAATCTATCAGATTTGAAAGTGCTGTTCGTAACTATCTTGATCAAACTACTCCTAGATTATTAATGGTTTTAAACCCAATTGAAGTAGTTGTTGATAATGTTGATGATGATTTTAGTTTGGATGTTGAAATCCCATTCCAACCAGGTAAGGATGAAAAATTAATGGGTTCTCGTAAATTGACTTTCTCCAAACATTTCTACATTGATGCCAGTGATGTTCGTGAAGAACCAGCTGATAAGGAATTTTATAGATTGGCTCCAGGTCAACCAGTTGGATTAATTAAAGTTCCATTTAACATTAGTTTCAACTCAGTAGAAGAAAAAGATGGTAAAAAAATTGTTCATGTTAATTATGATGAAGGTATCAAGGCCAAACCAAGAACATACATTCATTGGGTTCCTAAAAAATCAGCTGTTCCAGTCAAGGAAGTTAGAATTTACAATCAATTGTTCAACAGTGAAAATCCATCAGCTCACCCTGAAGGTTACTTGAAAGACATTAATCCTGAAAGTGAAGAAGTTTTGAAGAATGCTGTTGTTGAAGAAAACATCAAGGAAATCATTACCAGATCTCCAATGAATGTTGAAATTCCAGGTAGCGATTTCAATATCAAGGAAAATAAAGGAAACAATACTGTCAGATTCCAAGCTTTGAGAGAAGGTTACTTTTGTTTGGATAAAGATTCTAAAGATGATGCATTGATCATCAACAGAATTGTCAGTTTGAAAGAAGATGCTGCCAAAAATTAAAAAGAATATAAATATATAGTTGCAGGTAGTAAATAGATGTAGATATTAAATAATTGTATAACTTTGAGTCTCCTCCCCCCCAAATATTGACAGATCAATTGAGCTGATGATTATTTAAAGGTACATGTGTCATGTTATGCCCCGAGGTTTTTGTTGATTATCCAATTAAGTTTATATTGAAAATGACGATACTTGCTGTATATTTATTTTTTCTAATAAAAATAATAATGATACTAATAGTAATGATAATGATAATGATGATAATGGTAATATAATAATAATAATAATTGGTAATTAAACTAACATAAACTTAAACTAAATTAAATAATTAGCAGATGATGGAGATATCAAGATCAACAAAAATTAAAAAAAAAAAAATAAAAATTGACAAGAATAAGCAAAAATAAAAAAAAAAAATATATAAAATAAAATAAAAATCACCAAGAATTTCGATCCATTATCCCCTCCCTCTTCCTTACTCTTCCAATGAGTATATCATCTCCATTTATTTATAAACTCAAATACAACAGGATCAAAAGTAGATAATGAATCTTCAATATCAGGTTTAGTATTTTCTTTTTTATTACCAACATGAGAATCCCTAAAATGACGAAGATAATGACCCAATACTGAACTTCTTGAAGTACAATTAACTTCAAGAATTTGCCAACAACTAGTACATAAAACACCTTCCCTTTCTAAAATATGAGCATTTGTTTTACGTTTCTTTTTTTCAGGTTCATCATATTCACCTTTTTTAAATTTATATCTTCCATAAAATTTTGGATCAGGTACTGAATTTCCATTAGTTAAAATTCCATGTTTATATGCTAAATGATTACCATATGAAGAATTTTTTAATCCAAAAAATTCAATCTTTTCACAATATGGACACAATCCTGCACGAGTTGTATTATCTGGTTTTCCTGATTTATCCAATTTAGTTAAGATATATTGAGCTTCATATGAAGTTTTTTTAAAATTTTGATTAGGAGTAATTTCATATTCTCCATGAAAATGTTTCTTGGTTAATTCATCTAATGAATCTCTCATGTATAAAGTTCTTTGAACACGACAAGTTGTTGAACAATTGATTGGTGAAATTAATTTTTCATTCAAAATAAGACATTGATATGCATTTGGAATTTTTGAAGATTGATTTGATAATTGAATTGAATATTGATAATCTGGTCTTGAAATAATATCCAATAATGAAAAATTTAATCTTGAATTTTTATAAAAAGTTCTATTATCCAATTTTCTTTTTCGTGGTGATTTATTTCCTTCAGTTGGAGAATTTGAATTTGAATTTAAATTTGAATTTGAATTTGAAATTGAATGAGAATTGGAATTAGTAATACAATTTAACAAAATATTTGAATTGGTATTGGAGTTTAAATTTGAAATAGGATCAATTGGTAAATTTAATGATAATTGCAGCTGATTTTCAGTTTTATTTGAATCTGAAGAAATTGATCGTCTATTAATCAAGAATGGAATTTGAGTTTTAGATGAAGAAAAATATGGAACAAGACTTTGCAGTTGAGGAATAGTCGATAGATCAGATTCATTAAGAAAATTTTGTTCTTCAGATGGTAATACTTGTTGAATTAATTCTTCAGGTAAAGAAGATTCTGGTGGACCCCGAATAAGTGATTCATCAGTTAATGATTTCCATTCATCAATTTCTTTACATGTTGCTTCAAAAATTTCAAGAACTTCTTCATGAGTGAGTTCCCGTTCATTTGAAAAACTTGTTCCTTCCATTGGTTCCAACATTGCATTGGTTGAATCCATGACGAATTTAATATAACCATTCATGTATGATTTTGGATAAATTGTTTCATTATCTCTATCTCCTCCTCCTCCTGTTCCTGTTCCTGTTCCTCCTCCTGTTCCTGTTCCTGTTCCTGTTCCTGTTCCTGTTCCTGTTCCTGTTCCTGTTCCTGTTCCTGTTCCTGTTCCTGTTCCTGTTCCTGTTCCTGTTCCTGTTCCTCCTCCTGTTCCTGTTCCTGTTCCTGTTTCACTTCCACCTCCTTGGGTACCAATATAATCATCAATATCTCCCAGAAAGTTTGCTACCGACCCAACGGTATCATCTGAATATTCATGCAAGAAATGTAATATTTCATCTTGAAGTGCTTGTGAATCAATTGAAATATTATTTGAAGATTCATGATCATTTGGTCTTTTAAGTTCATTTTCCACTAAATCATATGGAACATCCAATAATGAACGGCCAAAATTCATTTGCAGAAATAATTCATCTGGGATGGAAATGTCCAATAAATTATCCACTGGAAATGACATAATTGACAGTTGAGGAACCATCTTTGGCTAGTTCTTCTGAATGAATAAATATACCCTTATTAGTCCTTAAGAATGCTTTTTGTTCAATAAAAATTAAGAAATACCTTTCAAGTTGAATAAAAACCTCCAGACTGAGTTATCACTCAAGGAAAGCAAAAAAAAATTATTTAAACTGAATTACGCTAGTCGAATGAAATTGTTATATGATGAGAAATATGTTCCTTTTGTTGTGAAATAAAAAATTTTTTTTTTTGAAGATGTAGATTTCAAAACCCCTAAAACTAATTGTCAAAAGGTATAAGGAAACTTTTGGAAAGAACTATATGGTTTTAATTTATTCAATAAAGAAAGAACGAAAAACAATAATGATGAATATATTGAAATAATTTTTTGTATCTATTCTATTTGTAATTATTCTTTTTTTTAAAAAAAACCAAAATTTTAAAAATTTGTTTTGATTTTTATTTTTCTCTTTCTATAGTACTTTATTAATTTTTTTTTAAACTAAAGAGGGAAGTGTATATTGTACCCAAAACTGCCTATAGTTTTTCTTAAAAAATTTTGCAACTAAATGCATAACAATAAAGTATCAATTTTACTGACAGGTGTATATGTAGGTATTGATCTAAATTTCAACTACATATATGTCACAAATAATCATTATATTTGACAACATATTCTTCAGTTAAAATTTGTGACTGCGAATTTCTTGTTATGTTGCAAGTTTTTATTTTGCTTGCGCTAAAAAGTCAGTAAATTTTATAATTCATGACACAGAACACATTATTACTTTACTGATCTTTGCAAAGAGAGTGTTACCAAATGTTAATGACTTTGTTTAATCACATGATTGGATGATTCATTAACAAAAAAAATTTGGTCTTGGTTTTTTTTCAATTCTAAGCATAACACATTTTTGAGCAGGTTTTTTTTTTTTTTTTTTTCGCAATCAAAACAAAACAAAACACAACACAAAAATACTTAATAAAAGAACAAAAAATTGTGCATTATTTATTATGTAATATTTACTACAAAAAAAAAAAAAATCAAGTAGACACGAAATGTAGAAACCAAAAGAAAATTATAAATAAAAAATTAGGCAACGGATTAATTGAAAAAAAAAAGACAACCAAAATAACAAGGGGGACAAGGGAAGGGAATTAATAAATCAACAAAAACTCTTCTTTTGGGAAATAAATAGGATTAAACAAAAATAAAAAAATAAAAAATTATAATAAAGCAACATCAACAGCAACAGCACAATTTTCATATTCTCCATTAGAATAAATAATGCAATTGGATATTTGAAGGCGGAATGAGGAGGGAGGGGGGAGGAGGAGGAGATTGATGGGGGGTATACGATAAAAACAATGCAGCAATTGATTTAAATCAATTACACATCTTCTGGCTTAGCTCTTTTAACTCTAAAGAATCTAAACTTTGAAGCATCTGATCCTGGTTCACCATTAATGGCATGATCTCGAGGTTCATATTCTCCTCTTTGGAAACTACTATTCTCTTTAGGATAACCATCGGCACCTACAACCGCAGCACCAGAACCATTTACACCATTGATACGTTTTGATCTTGTTCTATTAGCAAATACTGTGGATACAATCAATGTGACAAATGATATAATTAAAGTGGCAACCGATGCCCATAAAATACCAAATGCGGCAGCACCCAAAGAAGTTGAGAAACCATTACGATTCCATTCGCGTCGACCCTTTACATGAGCAGCAGTAATTAAACTTGCAGCAGTTATATCAAATAAAAGACCAATACCTGCAGTTACCAGACCAACAATACCACCAAAACTAAAACAAAAATTCAATGGAGTAAAGACTAATGCAACCACAGTAAAAAACAACGCAACTAGAGTGAAAGCCCAACCACAACGTGATAAATAAAAATAAGTATCTCTATCATTAATAAAACCTTGTGGAATACCACTATTACTACCAAAATTATCTTTTGGAGAATAAGGAAAACCAGCTTTTGACTTTTCACAATTGGCATTTCTATTATTGACCCTGTCACAAAGTCTATAGAATGTCCATCTTGTAGTTGTAAATGGTACACCAGTTAGACCGGAGGTATCGGTTTGAGACCAATAGAATTTACCCAAGATTGATGATGTTCCAGCACCATTGATGACTGTGAGAAGCAACAACAAAGTTGAACCTAAAAGGAAAAATATAGGGATAATTGTTAATACTCTCATTCTTCTAGGAAATTAAAAAAAAAAAAGGTGATTTAAAACAACGATTGTAGGAAATCAAATTGAAATGAATATATGTATATATATATATTGGAAATTACTTTCAATAAGAAAAGATCTTCCCAAAGATATGAATGATGAATTGAAGAATAAAAGAAAACGAAAAAAAAAAAAGAAGAATAAAATAAAAAAATTTGAATTAAAAAGGAAAGAAAAGAATGTTGTTTAAGGGAAAAGGTGAAAAGAGCAAACTGAAAATGAGACTATAACGCAAAATTGGGACTCAAAAATCTTTTTTTTCCCCCTTTCTTTCAATCACTTGTGCCCTCTTTCTCTCTTTCTCTCGAGGCTGTAAGGTCAAGCAAGTAAAGAAAAATAAATTTAGAGGAAAGTTAAAAAAAAAAGAAGACAATAAAAGCATCATTACTGTGGTCATACATCCATATGAAATGTCAATTCCATGATGATAGAGAAACTAATGACATTATGTTAAAACTTTTACAGTACTTACAAAGTAAATTCTTTCCATTGGGTTCAATTGTAGAAAAGAGAATTGTAAATTTATTTTTGTTTATTTTTGGTGCGATGACTTCCTAATTAAGAACATACCATCACACATTATTCTTCTATCCAAAGATTGCTATCTTTGTCAAATTCAAAACCATTTGTACAGTATATAAAACTTTTTAAAACCTCTCGAGAAATTTCTACAAACCGTTTAACAAATCAAAATAAGAAATCATCATCATCATCATCATTATCGTTTATAATTGCTATATGTAATCTCACAAAAAGTAACAAATTAATGACTTTCTTTTTGTTTGTTTGTTCTTTGTATCCAGCCTTATGTACTGTACTTGAAATTATTGGAGAGGAAATTAATGCTTAATTTGTAATAAAATGTTGAATCAATTTGAATCAATCTATACTGTATATCTTTTTCTTCATCCCCTACTTTTTTTCATTCTTTAATTCTTTTCTTCCATAATAGCCGCACAACATAGCCTACTGTAGATTACCATTCAGGGAAGTAAGATATACCTCAAACTTTTATAACTTGGAGATAATAATTACAAAGGGTGGGGTTAGTTTAATTTTAAGGATCTGTATATATGAAATTATGGCTTATAAAATTTCTTGATTAATTCAGTAAATCAAATTCTTATACAGTACTGAAATCTATGCATCTTGTACTTTATTTTAAATTATTTGCATGATCATTCTCTCTTCATCATTCCAAGTACTGTAATTATTATTACATTCATGTATCAACTTGGGTACAGTAATTTTTATCTAATCTGAAATTATGTACTGTATGGTATAGATATATAAACATATACATATTTAAGAAAATTATACACATACAGTACATTTGATAAAGTAACGGATTTACTGAAGGAAAATTAAAACAAATTAAGGCGAAAATTAGGCCGAAAAAAGGGGGAAAGAGAGAGAGAAAGAGAAAGAGAAACAGGTACCGAACGGAAGCAATGATCAAAAAAAAAAAAATAAACCAATATTTTTGAATCTCCTATTCCCAACAGTTTTCTAACTTCTTCTTTTTTTTGTATCCACTATCTATCATTTTCTTTTTTTTTACATCTAAATATATCTCCTATTTTGTTTGTTCTACTATTATCAGTTCAGCATTGGTTAACAAAAAATCATTAATGATATTTTAGAAAATCAAAAGATCTACCACGAGGAGACTTAGATAGAAGAGAGAGAAAGAAAAAAAAAAACTACAGTAGATAACATTGAATAGACATATTATAAATTAAAACTTTCTTTTTTATTTTTTAATTTTTGGGTACATATTTACACCATTAAACTTGCCAAGGTATAGATAACGAAACTTTTTGAAAAATTGTTAGCCTATATGTTAAATTCAGTTTCTTCCAAACCATCCATGAGTTCAAATGATACTCAATCACTACAGAATTCTAAACCAAAAGTTCCTCCGTCACCAAACTTTAAGGATTTCACATTTGATCAAAATTCAAATATGCCAATAATTGGGGTACAATATTCAAAGACATCAGCTAACCCAATTTATGAAGGAGCAAATGGAATTATTTTTAAAGGAACTGATTCAACTCATTCAAAATCATTGGTTTTAAAACGAGTTAAACAAAAAAAAGATCAATCATTTGATAATTATAAAAAGGAAGTTTTACGTGAATATAACAATATGAAAATGTGTAATCATAAAAACATTATACCAGTACTTGATCTTTGTATTATTCCAGATACTGATGATCTAGCATTAATACTTCCATATTATGTTAAGGGTGATTTATTGGATTATCTTTCTAAATTAAGAAGATTTAAAATTCAATTATCATCAAGTTTAAAAGATGCTATTTTCAAGCAAATTTTAAAAGGAGTTAGTTACCTTCATCGTAAAGGTATAGTTCATCGTGATTTGAAACCAGAAAATTTTATGATTGATTCTGATGGAATATTAAAAATATCAGATTTTGGTTATAGTTTAAATATTTCATCTGATGATTATAAAGATTGCCTTAGGCATAATCCTAATGAATTATATTGTGGAACCAATAGTTTTAAAGCACCAGAATTATTTGAAATTGAACATGAAATTAAAGCAGATAAATTCAATTATATTGAATATTTACAAGAATCACCGAATAATTTTAAATTTCATGATTATTGGGCCTTGGGAATTATTTATTTTACAATTTTTTTAATGAAATGCCCTTGGAATACAGCAAATTTTCTGGATAGAGTTTATACCAATTATAAAAAAAATTTCCCCAATACTCATTCTAAATTAAGTCAAGTATTGATTGATTTAAATAATAAAAATTCTTCATTTCAATCAAATCCAGCATTATCATTATTTAAAAGTTTACATTATGATTCAAGAGAGTCAATATTAGGATTATTAAATCCCATTCCAGATAAAAGATTAAGTCCCGATGATTTATTAAATACTAATTGGTTATCCCAAGTTTATGCTGATCCAAAAGATTTAGTTAAATTATTGAAATGAATTAATAAATTGACATAAATATTCAAGATCTGAATCATCATTTATATGAGTAATATATTTGATATTAATGGAATCTTTAAAAGATTTAGCATCAATATACCGTAATTTAACCATAGGAATACTTGAATATAAAGTTTGAGTACCAATTGATTTATATTTTTTGGATTTTTTATTATTGGAATTGTTGACAAGGGTTATGGAATTATTGACAGGAGTTATGGAATTATTGACAGGAGTTATAGAATTGGGTTTTTGATGAATGGTTTTGGTATGACTGATTTGTTTTTGAGATGATCCTTCTTGATAATATGGTTGAGAAGAATTGGTATTACGAATATTTACTTTTCTTTTAGTCATTCTTGATTTGAATTGTTAGTATAATAACTACTTATAAAGTTGTCAAATTCCTAACCTCGTCTAAAAGAATAAAAAAAAAAATAAGGCATAGAGATAAATTAGAGTTGGGGGGGGGGATTTTTTTTTTTTTTTGTTTCATTTTACAACCAAATGAAAAGGTTTAGAGTTTATGAGACGATTTCAATACTAGTACTATAGTTTGGTTTTATTTTTATCTTTTGACAAATAAGGAAGTTAGATTTATTGATACAACATGTTAAATACAAACTTAGGTAGATAATTACAGAATATAAAAAGAAACTTATAAAATAGTTGTTTTAAATTTATATATCTCTAAGCACAAGAAACATATATATATATATATATATATAGATAAAAAGATAATATAAAACAACATAAAAATAAAACAAAATGAAAGCAGTAATACAAGTGATAATAAAAAATTGAATAAAACAAATAAAAAGATAAGTGTAATGGAAATTAAAGAATATGTGCAATTAACCATTTAGTTGACACAGATGACATAATGGTAACATGATAAAAGAAAAATGTCCCAATATATGATGTAAATGTAATGGATCTAATGATGAGAATGGGGGGGGGGATAAAAAGTATTAAAATAAAAATACAAACAAAAATGAAATGAAATGAAAAACCATACATATGAGTTAATAATGAAATTGTTACTTCCAAAGGGAATAATTATTTTTGATGAAAATTCAGGTATCCATAGTTACCTCCTTGTGATTGTTGAGCAGATTGCAGTTGTTGTTGTTGTTGTTGCTGCTGTTGCTGTTGCTGCTGTTGTGGATGACTCTGAGAAACACCACCTGGTGTTGGATTTGTAGATGTTCTTCTTGGATTTCCTGGTCCTCTAACTCCCAAGGGGTTCTTCGAAAATGATAATCTAATACCTCCCTTGCCATTACCACCATTAGGTCTTGGTAAGGCACTGCCATATAACTCTGCCAATGCCCTTGTAGCATGAGCAACATCTTCAAATTCAACAAAACACATTGGTCCATGACTATGACTGCTAGATCCAGATCCATTTGTTGAAGATTGATTTTTGGTTCTAAATGAAAGTCTTCTAAATCCTTTCTGAGGTGAAAACAAAGTACGAAGCTCTGCTTCAGTTGCATCTGGTGGCAAATTACCAACATATAATGTATTACATGGAGGATTCTGATCAGCTGGGTTAGCAGGTGGTGGTACTCTAGCTAATAACGATAAATCAGGTATATCTTTTGAAGTAGACGAATTTCTATGATCAGGTGGACTGGTGGTAGATTGTTGAATTGGAGTGGTATTTGACTTTGGGAGTTGTTGTTGCTGTTGCTGAGGCACAGTATTGGATGCTGTTGTTGTTGTTGATGAAGATGGTGGAGACACTTGGTAAGTGGTTAAATTTGATTGAGTATGCTGTTTTGGCTGTATAGAAGATGTTGAAGGAGGAACTGATGGTGGTGGTGGCTGCTGAAGTTGCCTTTCCAACTGTTGATCATGCGCTGGTTGTTGTTGTTGTTGTGATTGTGATTGGATTTGCAGTGGTTGTGACTGCAGATCAGAATGCTGTAAAGATGACCTTAAACCTGCTGCTGTTGGACCTTGTTGTTGATTTACTTGGTCTGATGTCATGGTATGTAAAGCAGGGGCAGTGTTGAAGAAAGCCGAGGATTGTCTTCGGCGATCAGGAACTTGGTTGGAACCATTCAACCCATTTGTTGGATTATTCCAATCAATATTAGGATTAACTCCAGGAGTCTGAGGATTTGATGATAACAATTGCATGTTTGAATTGGTATGAACAGGGTCCCATGAATCACGAACTAAATTTTCGTATTCTCTAGCATCATTCTGTGACTCCATTAATAAGATCGATTTGCCACTTAATTCTGATAAATCCATAGGCGTGGGTCCCGAGGATGGGGGTCCTGAACTCATTGGAGGAAGAATAACTTGCAGTTGAGGTTGCTGATGTGACATATGTTGTTGCTGTTGTTGCTGAGGCTGAGGCTGTTGATGTTGTTGTTGTTGCTGATGTTGTTGTTGTTGCTGATGTTGTTGTTGTTGCTGAGGTTGTTGTTGTTGTTGAGTATGCTGTTGTTGTTGCTGAGGCTGTTGTGGTTGCTGAGGCTGTTGTGGTTGTTGCGGTTGTTGTTGTTGTTGTTGTTGCTCGTGTGAAAATGGATCACTAAATACAAATCTCGAACGCTGATTTCCAATAGATTGTCTTTTGGGAAGCATTTCAAATGAAGCACCTGGATTTGTGCTAGAACTTCCATTTCCAATAGAACTATTTGAATTTTGATGATGCAATTGTTGATGAGTAATGTTTGGTGGGGAAATATTAGATGCAGATGAAGTGGATAATCTTAATGAATTAAATGCAGCTTGAGTAGTAGAAATGTTTGTAGGTGAACCTATTAATGTATTGCTTTCATAATCAACTTTTATAGGAGGATATTCATTTCCAAAGATATATTTTCCATCGAGTAATTTTCCTGTAGTTATACAGGTATTAATATTCTTGAACACTGCATAAATCTGGTAATCTTTGATTTCAATACTTAACATTTCATCAATGACCAATGAAAATATCAAGACTGCTTCTCTTCTAGTCAAGTCCGATGGCAAATTACTCACTTTTAATAATCCTGTACTTGTTGGAGAATTCATTTGTTGTGGATTACCGTTAAATGAGTTGGTCAAGATATGCTGGGGCGGTGGTTGTGGATGTCCATTTGACTGGGGCATATTAAGAAACTGTGACATTTTCTTGTTGTTAAATGAATAGAACTAATGGTGGATGTTTAAAGTATGTTGTTTATAATGTGGGACGAAACAGAAAAATAAAAAATTAAAGTATTTGTAAAACACGTTCTGTGAGAATGATAGAAACTCTTTAATGAGTTTAAGTTTTAAATATATGAATGATTGCTTTAAAGGAATTGATTTTTTTTTTTGTTTTTCTTTTTTAAATGGATTTATTTATTGTGAAATGTGGAAAAATGACAAATAGGATAACTACTTGATAAGTTAAATAATTGTTATTCTATTTCTTTTTTGGTTCTCTATTTGTTATTTTTTTTTTTTTTTTTTGATACTTGGAGGAAGTGTCTATGAGAAATAAAAAAAAAAAAAAAAAAAAAGGAAAGGGGAAATTTAGGAAAACGCAGAATAAGAAAAATAAATAGAAAAAAGTTCTGACTCTTTTCTTGTATGGTCGTGTATAATTTAACAGAAAAAAAAAAATAAAGTGTATAATGCGTATGTGGGCGTGTGCGTGTGTGCGTGTGTGATTAAAGTCTCTTTTTTTTTCACAAAAGAATAAAAAGAAATAACCAGCAAAATTTATAATAATTTTTACATTTAGACAGAGAGGCAAATTTTTTTTTTTTTGTTTTTTTTTTAAAAATTATTCTAAATTTTTGATTCACATGTGTAATTGTATTTGAATAGTTGTATTTCTAGGGAATCAATAAATATAAAGACAAAATAAATTCTTAATAATAAAATCCAATCAAAATGTAAACATTGATCCAATAGAAAAAAAAAAGAGAAAAAGGTTAATTAATCTTAAATGTTATTTGTTAAAAAAAAAAAAAAGAATAATTTGTGTTTATTTGCATTTCAAAAAAAATTATAGTGTGTAATCAAATTAGCAACACAAATTGTTACAGAAGAAAAAAGACAGTTGTGTCAATTACAACTAAAAACTCAAAACCGCTATTTTTTTTTTTTTTAATGCGTGTGCGGAATTGTTGTGTGTACCCATGGTAAATAGTGTTGTTAACACTACTATAAACTTTACAATATTGTAGAAAAATTAGGGTCAAAATCAACAACTTTGAATCAACAAATTTACCTTTTTGTTTTAATTTCATCATATAGTATTAAAGGACTTGTTATTTGTGTGTGTTTTCTGTAATGATAATTAATCAATTCTATACAGAGATGTTTCAATACATTTACAGATACTAATGTAAGGGTTTTGAAAAACAAAACTTTTTTTTTCCTTCAACCTATGAGTTGGTTTACTAAATCTCTTATCCTATTGTATAACTATTGAACCAAATATCTTTCATATCGTCAATCAATGTTGTTTACATACAAATATATTATTCTATTAATATATAAAATATTCAACACTAAAATGAAAGACACCCATTTTTAATCGGTTATTAAAACAAACAGTGTTGTGACGATGATGAAGAAAACAATAAATCTAAATCTTAGTTTAAACTTTATTAAAATTTAGAACCAAAAATTAACAAGCATTTTTTAAATTCATAAGCCAAATAAAATCAATATTAAATAAAAAAAAAAGAGACTTTTTAAATCATCATACCATTATTCTTTTCGATGTAACCATCACTTGAATTGTATTAATCAGTTTTAATATGATGAAATTGTACTGCACTGTACAATTTTTTAACATTATATTCTTGTCAAAATACACGCTTATTTGGTCGTGTAGGAGTGTAATTTCTTAGAATTCAGAAAATTTTGGTTTGTGACACCTTGGGAATTTTATTTTTCTTGATCAGTTTAACACGACCAATAATGGTGGAAATATTTGTCCTTTTTCTCCGCCAATAAAGGAATACGGTAGACATTTAAGATACCAAAACAAATAATACTCAGGTATTAACTCTGATAGTAATAACTGAATAACATTCAAGAATTATGAAAAGGGAGAGGTTGATATAACTATTCTTATGATTATACTAAATTGTAATAAGGGTTAGAATATCAAGAGTTAATGCCCGTTGTACTTGATCATCTAGAACCGTGTATTATGTATTAACATAGTTCCAGTCATTTAACTAACTCATAGATTTATAATGAATTGATTCTATATAGGTTTCCCGTATCTATGAATCTTTTACCTAGGTGTAGTTCTTTCTTTCTCTTGTTTTAATGTACTAATGTTATCGTTCTATGAATTCTGATTATGGGATTACGTGAGTTTACCCTTGTAATAAGTAAACGAAGGAAAAAATGATATAGAAAAAAAAAAAAAAAAAAAAAAAATAAACCAGTTCACTCGTGACAAATAATAACTATACCACACTAGTTGAGCCAACGGATAAATCCATTATTATGTCTGAAGATACTTTAGATACACAAACATATGTTAATAATTCCAGTTTACAATTCTTACTACAAGAGCTTGTTCCTACTTCAATTCGAGTATCACATAAACTTCTAGATCCAACAGTTTCAACATTTGATGAAGAATCAGAACAAACCAGAATTGATCAACAACTTTCTGGTCTTAAAGATGATTTTCCAGGAACTGTAAATGTTCTAGATTCGGAATTGATAGATAGTGATGAAGTTTCTATCAGAGTGGAGACTTATGGATATAATTTAGGTTTGAAGATAGCTGAAGTATTATTATATAAAAGTTCAGGTAATAAAGTTGTTGATATTTTAGATATAATGAAATTTGTATGTCGAGATGTATGGAGATGTTTATATAACAAACAAATGGATAATTTAAGAACAAATCATAGGGGTACATTTGTATTGGTGGATAATAGTTATAAATTAATTGCTCAATTGAATAGTTCCAAAGGCATGCAAGACACTTTGGCTAAATCAAAAGTATATTTATGGTTTCCTTGTGGAGTTATACGAGGAATTTTAATGAGTTTTGGTATAGAATCTCATGTTACTGCAGAAATAACTCAATTTCCTGCAGTTGTTTTTAATATTCAAACTAGCATTAATAACTAAAGTCATTTATTTTTATTTTTTATATACCAATTTTTCGCTCTAATTCTCTTTAATAATTATCTTCGCATATCATCGATATTCCTACGATTTTCTCATTAAATTCCCCAGCAATTATTTTTTTTTTTTTTTTTTAATTTTATCGCGGCCCCTCCTCCACAGATTTGTTGAAGTACAGCAGTATTACAACAACAACAACAACAACAACAACTTGACAAAGATAACAAAGTTAACAACCAATATGTCTAATCAACCACCTAAAATCTTAAGAATTAAAAGAAAGAGACATCAAGATCCTCTACAAGCTTTAATTCTTGAAGATAGACGAAGTGTCAAACGTTCAAAACCATCATCACCAACATCTTCTCCAAAATTATCACCAATTTCTACCCCAAGAAGAATAATCTCCGCAGAAAATCTTAATTATGTATTTAAACTTGCTAGAACTGATGAATCTAATAAAGTCAATGCTAATGATGAATCTATTTTAAATACAATATTAGCTGAATCTCAACATGGATCAGTTGATGAAAGTCCATTTCCTGAAAATAATCATCCCAAGAGAAATTTCATTATTCCAAAACATCAAATTGAAGAAGATATAGAAATTCCTAATGAATTATCCGATATGGTTGATAATTTTTTAACTTTAGAACATGAAGATGGTAAGAAAAAACGGAAATTAAGAGGTGGTAAAAATAGAAGAGCAAGTAATGATTCATCATCTGGTACATCATCATCAACAATAATTAGAGCACAATTGATTAATAATAAAGAAGTAGAAGAATCACAATATGTTTATGATGTTTATCAATTAATTGATAGTGAACCATTAACAAGTGCAAATCATCCACTGTCACAAATTGGATATATTCGATTTTTTGAAGATGAAAATGATCAAAGTTTATTAATGAATGATGAAGAAGATGAAAATAGACCAAGTGTTTTAACAGATGATGAAGATTCAAATGCAGAATCATTTTATCAAAATGATTATCCAAGTGATGAAGATGATGGTGGGTTTATTATTAATCAAGATGATGAATTAAATAATAATGATGATGATGTTGTTATTAAAAATGATCATAGTCGAATTAATGAAAATGATGATGATAATGACTATGGTTATGATGATGATAATGAAGGATATGTTCCTCATGATGGAGTAGGATTCTCTGGAAATGATGAATATTATGATTATGAAGAATTGGAAAATTTAGATAATGAAGATTATTACTATGGAGAAGACGAAGATGATGAAGATGAAGGGAACCTGAATGATCAAGAATTTAAAAGGAATAAATTTTTTGCATCTGATGCTTCTGATCCAATGGCAATACATAGAGATAAAGTTTTTGGCAAATTAGAGAAAATGATAAACAACAATTCTAAATAGATCTATCTATCTTCTTCTTTATTTTATATTATTTGTATAATAATTAAGAAAAAAAATATTTACTATCTAATACTTTTGTAATATCCAAATTTCCCTTTGGTGGAACATCAGGAATAATAACTGGGACAAACATAGCCACTCTAGGACCTTTTGGTTTAGGAATTTCTGATGATAATGTTGTCAGATAATTATAAGTTTTTGTTGAAACAGTAAAATAAAGTTTTGGTTTATACTCATTATATAATTTCCTCATAATATGATCTTCACCTTGTTTAGTCATTTCTCTTAATTCATAAGCTAATTTATGTACTTTTAATTTTTCAGGATAATCTTTACGTAAATTATGAATTTTTTCAGCTAATTCAGGATAATTATTTTTTTCAAATTCAACTAATTGATAAGATCCTTTAACTTGAGAAATAAAATCTTGTTTAATATAATTTAAATAATCAAAAGAATATAATTCAACAAATTTTTCTCGAAGTAATTTTGATAATATATCAACATGAATTGGATGAGTCCAATAAGAATCATGAATTGCACTAAATGCAATTCCTCGTTTATTTGCTTCTTCACATGTCATAAACATATGTGATGCATCTAAAGAATGAATAAAATTTGGAGCAATGGCTAATTCATTCTTATGTCTATTCATTGGACTAAGTTTTGCCCAATTACCATATTTGGTATGTCCCATATGTCTGGAAGATATGGTTTGTCTTGATTGTCGATAAACTTGAATAACTGGGAATCCACTAGGTGCTATCCAACTCATTGGCATATAACTTATTGGTTTATTGAAAATATTGATATATAACTTGGGATCATTTTCTTGGATATAATCAAGAAGTTTAACATTATATACCGTTAATATTCTTTTTGTATTTTGTAATAACCAATTTTCAATTTGTTTTGCATGACCAAATAATTCATCAATTGATTCAAGAACTTTCCGTGCAAGATAAATTGTTTCTGATAATTTGAATGTTGATAATCGTTGTAAAGTTTCTTGATCATATATATTGATTTTTGGATTTGTACGATGTTCATCAATAATTTCCTTAATAGTAGATTTGATTTGTGCACTTGCTCCTGCTAATGTAACTCCATATACCGTGGTCATAACTGGTCGTTTAACTAGTTTCCTACTAAGAATCTTTAAATAAAATCTTGCAAGATCAATTGTTTCTAAAGGTAATGAAGAATCATTAATATCCATTTCAATCTTTGTCTTGACAGCATTCATAACTTCAATATAAACATCTTGTTTACCATCACCCATTTGAATCAAATTAACGGCTTTACCTCCATTTTCATCCGCTGCTAATGCTGCATAATGTTGTAATCCATTACATGAACCATCTTGATGAATTGGAAGTCGACATAAATAATTTTCAATTGAATTTCCTTTATCTTGATAATCCAATATTTCTTTAATTTCAAAACAAACTGACAATGCACAAAATGGTTTATCTGCTTTCATCCACCATTTTGACCCATTTAATGGATTACATGCTGATTCAAGAATGTTATCTTTATTTTGTTCGTAAAATTCATCACAATCATTTCTACCAAATAATGAAGCTAATTGATATTTAACCCAATAAAACCCATTCTTTCCAAGTGGTTGACTTTTCCAAAATAAAAATAATGATCTTGTTAAATCCGATCCATAATGTGTTAAAGGTGAAAATGTATATACTCTTCCTCTAAAATCAAGCATATAACAATGATATAATACATCTCCATTTTTCCCAAATGCATTGGCAACTTTATTAACTATTTCAACCGATGATCTTAAATTCTTTAATTCTTTTTTTTTTTTAGAATCAAGGTTTAAATCTTGATCAATAGCAGGAATTTCTAAAAATCCATTAGGAAATTTCATAACTTTATTAAAAATATTCAACATTTGAGGATTAATAGCCCATGGGGTACTACCTATTTGATCAAGACAATTATATGCACTATCTAAATTACCTCGAACACTTGATTTTCTTAAAAGAGTCTTTTGTAATGGATCATTAGTTGAAATAAACTTTGTTTGATAGTTTAAATATCCTCCATTCTGAGAATTCACCCAAGGTTTTGGTGGATATAATAATGGTAAATATCGTAAATGGGTGCCTATTGTAAAAGATTCTAATTTGGATTCTAAATAAGGATGTACTTTTATTGTATAAATTGCATGTCCAATTGATTCATCAAATTTTTTAACACGACAAAATGCATTATATTTATCATTAGTTCCATCATTGTTCAAGAATTCATCATTAAAATCTCGATTCTGTAAATTTATAGAATTCTGAATATTATCAAGTTCTTCTTGAGAAATCTTAATTTTGCAAGTTTCAACAATTATTTTAATAAATGTCTTAGTTAATTGATTATATGAATCATCAGTTATATATTTAAACATAACCTTATTTTTATCTGTAATCATTCCATGTTGTGATAAAATACTAGGGTAAGAATATCTCATTTTTTGTTGTACAACCATTATTCGATTATCATCTCCTGTACCCAATAATGATTGAATAATATAATTAGCAATTGATTCAACTTTAACTGTTTCTAAAAATGGTTTAAAATAATGTAGAATTTTTTCTTCATCTGAATTAGGTGAATCATTATTCATTAATTTCCCAACTTCTTCACTAACTAATAATATCCATTCGGATAACATGTTTGAATCCGATTTTACAAATCCAAAAGATCTTTGAAATTCAATAGTTGCCTTCAGAGATGCATGGATAATATGATTAGTATAATTTTCTATGGTTAATTCTTTACTCTCATTGAATTTAAAATATTCATTCAAAAACCTTGTCTTGTCATGATCTGATAAACTATCATAAATTTCAAATAATTTTAAATTACTTTTCTTATCATTCCAATGAAATCTATTATCGGATATATAATTACAAATCCCATCATAATCTATCCCACCATATTTGTCTAAGTATTTATCAATAGGAACTTTGTACTCTAGTGAATTATTGTCATTTGATGTTATCACATCAGGAACCCATTTTATATCCTTTGTTTGACAAATTTCAATTAATGCATTTTTCAAATCATCATGATTAAGTTTTTCAATAAAATTATCAATTTGAATATTAAATGAACTTAGTAAACGTATGAAATATTCCATTATTGGAATTGTATACATAGAAACTTTTCCTGATTTTTTGGAGACTGAATATACATGTAATATAACTTTCAATATATCTGTTTCTATATCATCTTGTTCAGGAAATCTTTCTCCAAAAGTACTCGTCAAATTTTGATATTCTTTAACATTCTGTCGTAGTAAATTTATTGATTTAAAAGTCTCTGAATTTAAATAACAATCCAATACTAATCTTAAACAATCAAAATAAAACTCAATAGATATATATTGAGGACTACAACTAGTGAGTTGATTCAATGCATCATTTGATATATCTGTTAATATATTCGATGATAATTCTAAATCTTGAGTTTTAACACTTTGGTAAAATCTTGTAAGATGTTGATTGGTGCTTAGTGAAGCCTTGGGGACATCATTTGCTATATCGAATATAGAAGTTGAAAGTTGATTTAATGATGGATTTGTTAACTTGTGAGAAATTTTCGTCGAGTAGTTCCTTCTAAATATTCGTAGAAAACTTCTCGATAGTCTGATTAGTGACATTATATCATCCTAACCTATATTCCATACGTTAATTCTACTTTAGTTTCTATTTCTATTTGAATTTTTTTTTTTTTTTTTTTTTTTTCGTTTAGCCGATGGCTCCTTCGTTACACGACCCAACTTTGGCCTAAGATCTTTACAAATTCTTCAAAAAGATAAAAAACTAATCCACTTACCATTCATAACCAGGCAATAGTGGCTCGTACACTAAATAAAATATATTTATAAACAAATCAACTTATATTTCTTATGAAAATTCCTTTCCTTTCTTTTGTCTATGAGTCACCAGTAACGAATTATTTTTTCATTTACTCATATTTTCTCAACTAGGCAAATCGCGGTTAATTCTAGAATTTGTTATCAGAAATTTTTCCAATCAATCAATAATCATCAACCAGAAGCAGAAGCAGAAAAAAAAAGTAGGCTAGAAAATTTTTCAACACCTTTTATATTTCTTTTCTTTTCTTTTGTTTTGTTTTGTTTCAAGAATATCTACATTACTTCAATGAAGAGTATAACAAAATATAGTATCAGATATTTATCTGATAAAGCAGCCAGATTTGTTCCTAAATCAGGGGTTTACCCAAAAGGTTATGCTGTCGGTGGAATCCATTGCGGGGTTAAAAAGGATGGAAAGACATTAGATTTGGCTATTTTACAAAACACATTTAATAAAGAAGCATCAACTGCTGGTGTTTTTACTCAAAATAAATTTAAAGCAGCTCCAGTTCAAGTTTCTATGAAGATTTTAAAAGAAAAGTCAGGTGCAGGAATTAATTCATTTGTTATTAATAGTGGGAATGCAAATGCTGTTACTGGAACCAAAGGAATGGAAGATGCTGAACAAATGGTACTTGTTACCGATTCTGTCTTGGAAAATCCTAAAAATTCTACTTTGGTTATGTCTACTGGGGTAATTGGAAATAATTTACCAATTGATAATATATTAACTGGTATTCCAAAATTGTCATTGAATCATTTAGGAGATACTCATCAACATTGGATTGATTGTGCCACAGCAATTTGTACCACTGATACTTTCCCAAAATTAGTTACAAAACAATTCAAAATTGGAGATGATACTTATACTTTAGCTGGTTTGTGTAAAGGTGCAGGTATGATTTGTCCAAATATGGCTACATTGCTTGGATTTTTTGTTACTGATGCTCCAGTATCTCCAGCTGCATTACAACAAATATTAAGATACGCAGTTGATAGATCATTCAATAGTATCACTGTTGATGGTGACATGTCTACCAATGATACTATTGTTGCTATGGCCAATGGTGCTGCAGGGGGTGAATTAATCGAAAATACATCTTCAAGTGCCGAAAGATTTTCTGCTTTACAAACTGAAATTGTTGATTTTGCTCAAAAATTGGCTCAATTGGTTGTTAGAGATGGTGAAGGGGCTACCAAATTCATCACTCTTAAAGTTAAAGATGCATTATCTTATAAAGATGCTAAATCTATTGCCTCAAGTGTTGCCAACTCTTCACTTTTTAAAACTGCCATGTATGGTAAAGATGCCAATTGGGGACGTATATTATGTGCCATTGGGTATGCTAATGTATCTACAGATCAATCTGTTATTCCAAATAAGACCAGTGTTAAATTTGTACCAGTTGATGGTAGTGAACCTTTGAAATTATTAATCAATGGTGAACCAGAACAAGTCGATGAAGAAAGAGCTTCAGAAATATTACAAGATGAAGACTTGGTAATTGAAATTGATTTGGGTACTGGTGGTGGTCAAAGCGCTAGCTTCTGGACATGTGATTTATCTCATGAATACGTGACTATTAATGGTGATTATAGATCATAGTACAATTAGGAATCATTTTATATAGTAGACCCTCTGGGGTTTCTTTAGAAAAGCATTAATACTGGAATAAACTTTACTGACAGTTTCATCTTTCTCTAAAAGTAATGCATGTCCTGAATTCTTGAAAAACTTAAATTCCTTATTAGGTATTGGTAAAGCATCAAAGAACTTCTTCAGAATTGATCCGCTGACAATTCCATCATCTTTTGATTGTAAAATTAATATTGAGGCATTAGTTGTGAAAGTCAGTGCAGAGTTTAATAACCATTCCCCTCTATAAAACATATCCGCTATTAGTCGCATGGAAGAGATTGGTACGCATAATTCATCCTCAAGCATTTCCAATTGTTTTTTCTTGTTATTTGTTACCAATGTATAACTTGCAAGTGTCTTTGGTTGACTATATTTAAAATTTGGAAATAAATATGCAATTAAATTCATAAATATTCTGACAAAAATCGATGGGGAACAGGTTTCACTTAGTCCAATATATGGTCCACATGCTATAACTGATGATATATGGCTTTTATATTTACCTTTTTGAAGATATTCAAGTACAATAGCGCCTCCCATCGAATGACCCAAAAGGTTCACTGATGGTAATTTGTCTCGCTTCTCTATAGTTTGCAGAATCATATAATCAAGATCTGTAATATAACACTGACTACTGGTATAATTCCCCTTGGTTGTACCATGTTCTCTCTGATCGTATGCAAAACAAGAATATCCCTGGGATGATAGTACTTTGACGATATCTTTATACATCAAGATGTGTTCAGTCCAACCATGAATAATTATTACTATTCCTCGGTATTCAATGTTAGATGCTGCAGGGTATGTGAAAGTGTGAAATTTACAATCATCATGGTCTAAATATCTTTCTTCAAATGAACTCATCTCACTTTATTCAATCTAATTTTACCACCATAGGCTAATAGTACAAAGTATTCAATCGAATAGATCAATTGAATTGCAATATTAGAAAATAATAAAAAAAAAAAGGATGAAAAATTCAAGAATTGAAGGAACGTGTATACTTTAATGTATATATATATATATTTATTTATATTAAGTAGGTGTAGCGAATGTTGCATTGCGCAATAAGATGTCCACTGCCGGAAGAATTCACCGCAGCAGATTGACTTTTTTTTTTTCCTTTTTTTATTTTGCCTTACAGCTTTGTGTGTTCCTGGCTCAGATAAGAATCTTTCCGGAAATACTCGCGTAATTCCCCGAATGCAACTTGTTTTTTTAAGCCCGAAGGATCCACGTAGTGGTGCGCACTACCAGAATAATTTCTCTTTTCCATTTTATTTTGTGAACTTAGTTATTATTTGGTGAAGGTTCTTCTATTTTGTTGATATTAATTTCATTAATTCTATTGCAGCTAGTGTGATCACCATCAACTATTTGTATTGGAGCTGTTTCTGTTGCAGATACGGTGGTTGAACCATTTGTAGAGAGATTTCTCATAGATGATACACTGCTTGCAACTTTGGAGAGTTTCGCTTTGAATTCCTCCATGCTTTTGTCAATACCAGAAAGCTTCCTTGCTACTTCGACAATGGGCCAAGGAAAAGCTCTGAAGATAGGTATAAATTTTCCGTATAATGGTAGCTTGATTTCTCCACGTCGACCTTGTTCTATGGCCCTTACCACGGAAGCAGCAACGAATTTAGGATCCAATTCAGGTGCAAGAATTGTTGATGGTGTTCTAACACCTTTAAACATTCCTGTTTTTAATTGACCAGGGCAAATCAATAAGGTTTTAATACCATGGGGATTCAAAGAAGGTGAACCTAGTTCATATGTTAATGATTCATGTAGGGCAATCAAGCCAGATTTGGATGCACCATAAGCACTCAATCTTGCCGGGGACATGTATCCCAAAACAGATGCAATGGTTATTATGTAACCCCGCTGTTTTAAGATCATATCGGGAAGAAAAGCTTTAATAGTATAAAAGCTTGATAATAGATTCACTTGGATAGTTTTTTCTATTTCAAGGAATGACAAATCCAACACAGTTTTACCAGTGGTAATGCCAGCATTATTGATCAACACAGTAACTATGCCAACTTCTCGTTGAACAATCTTTTGGGTTTGTAAAATCTGCTGCCTGTCGCTAACATCACATTTATAATAAAGTACCCCAGGAACTTTCTCTTCCTCTGTTGGCATTTTAATATCTAATACCACTATTTTAGCATTTCTATACTTCAAATCTTGTACAATATTCCTTCCTAATCCAGTAACTCCACCAGTAATTAAAACAATATCAAATTTGGGTTCAAAGATCATACCAATTATTAGATCAGATAGATATCTAAATTTTTGATTGGACCAGTATATAAAATCAACTAATAATGAAAATATGAAGAACATTCTTGATGACAATAAGAAACCAAAATCCACAATTTGTTATCTTAGAACTGATTCAGATACAATAAACCACAATAACGTGCTTAAAGACTTGGATCAACAATGTATCAAAATTTGGCAACAGAGGTATTAAAAGTTAAAAAAATAAAAAAAAAAAAAAAAAGAAAAACCCACTATAAACTGAAAGTCGTGCATGAGCAGGATTCAGCTTTTGGAGTGGGCCCTGGGAATATTTATAGTATTAATGTTAAACATTGCTTTATATATTCATATTGTTCAACCATAACTAGAAATAATACATTGGCCCCTCATCTAAACTTGATTATTCATGATTGGAGGAATTTCATAAGTTCTTTTTGACCTTTGACATTCATCAATTGTTTAATCTTTAATAAATCTTGAATTTCTTCATCATTAAGTGATTCCTGCGTTTGTAGTTTAACATCCTCCTTATTAACCACTTTCAACAAGGCATCAAGATTCAATATTTTTTGTCTTTCTTTGATTTCATTTAAATTTTCAACAGCTTCTAATTCATCTGCGTTTTGTTCAATACGACTTTGCATATCATACTCTTGAATGCTTTCAAGAACTTGGCTCTTTTCTACTTTTCCGATAAAATCTATTATGACCAGGGTTTCTGGGATACGATATATAGTAGACTTATTGTTCCCATTCGCAACTTCAATAAAGTTGGTACGTGATTGTTGTTCATTTTCGACATATCGGAATAATTTTGGATAATCCTTTGGAACTAGATCATCGATATGATTTGGGCATTTCCATTTCTCCCCGAGTGTCTTGGGACCAAACATTGGTGGATTCAAACAATCTATATGATAAACCAATGGGCAAAAATCACAATGAATTAATGTTCTTCTGTTAAGTCCAGAATCGCCACAATAGTGACATAAATAAGGATCATCATTTTCATCGTATAACGCTTCTAAATCCCAATTCTTATCCTTGATTCTTTCCTGTAATTGGGATTCATTCTTAGGAAGCTGGAATTTGAGAGGTAGTTTAAATTCTTTTGGGTTCAGTTTCTCCAATTCAAAGAGTAGTTTCCCAAAGACTCCCTCAGTCATAATTGGTGGATGTAGTTTGCTGAAACATTCTCGACAATACCATTCATCTTCTGGTGCTTCTTCTAATGGTGGATCACAGCATGTAAAATGAAACGATTTTGGACACAATTCACAACATATAAGAACTCCTGGTAATTCACAAGCTGAACAGAAATCATCATTTTCTTTCGTT
Organism: Candida sanyaensis; assembly: GCA_911254575.1. Lineage (NCBI taxonomy): Eukaryota > Fungi > Ascomycota > Pichiomycetes > Serinales > Debaryomycetaceae > Candida > Candida sanyaensis. Next base: position 94,727 of record CAJVQF010000011.1, read on the forward strand.
TCTTTATCACTATCGAGTTTGTTCTCCTTCTTAACTGTTCCTGAACTGAATAACTTATTTTTTGTTGACTTTATTGGTGATGACGTGACTTTAGCTTTTTTCTGTGAATGGGTTGTTGCGGTAGAAGATCCTGCTGATGAAACAGATCTTTTTGGTGTACTCGGTGGAATAAGTGGTGTTGTTGCTTTTAACCGCTTTGACCTCCTTGGTTGGTTTGGATGCCTTATATCACTTTCGTCAGCTATATCTTGACGTTGTAAATTGCTTCTATAAGTATTCTCGACATTTTCCATTGAATCTGATCCATCTTCGCCGGGAGTGCTCTCTCTGGAACCAGCACTCGGACGTCTATATTTGGAAGACCATAAATATTCTTTCTTCACTTTGGCACTAGGAAGGTTTGGAAACCCTGTTGGACCCGGTTTAGCCAACTCTGGTTCAATAAAATCACTTGTCTTTGGTACCAGTTCTTTGATATTAGGACTAGCAGATAAACTTAACTGTGCTATTCTTGATGACTTTCTTTTATTTAGCGAATTGACTATATCCCGTGTACCTCCTCTATGACTTTTAGCTTTCATGGTCATTGTCTATTTGCAAAGGGTATTAAAAAATAAAAATAAAAATATCAAACCAGTCCAGATATTTCAATGCAAAGAAAAGAAAAAGAACATAAACAGAAGAAAAAATAAAATGAAAAAAAAAAAAAAAAAATCTCAATTCTCGATTTCCAAAAATTGGAACAAAGCGTTAATTTTTTTATTTTTTTGTTTTGTTTTCGCTCGTATGTCAATGGGAATTATCCATGGAAGAGCCTACATTTTTAAAAAAAGGGGTAGGGTTGAATTTTTTATCCAGTAAATATATTTAAGTATACTAAATGTAATTATATTTGCGTTTGAGGTATCAGAAATGATATTGTAGTTATTCTGTATAAAACAGATGATATTGAAATGCAATGTACATGTGGTGCTCTTTTGAATGATCTTTATTGTATGGTCATTGGTCCTAAAATCAAAAGAAAATATGCGGATTATAGAGGTAATGATTAAACTTTAGTATAGCACTCGAAGCGAATGCATTTTCATGTGGAAGTTCATGGTTTACACTTATCCAGATCGCACATCAAGTGATGGTTGATTAAGTATTGAATGATAATTTCATGAGAACATCAATATAAGCAACGTTACGTAATCATCCTAATTCTATGGTATGTGACACACTGTTATCAGCTCCAAGCAATTTATTGTATTTGCTTGGTTCACTAAGGGATGTGAAAAAATCAACAACAATAAAGAGCACATCGCAAATCTAAATAAAAACTGAACACGAAGAGCTATCATTGAACTATGAAGTAACGTATGGTAGTAAGTGTTGCTTCAGTCAAAAGCAAGCATGAAGAAGTATACATAATCTCTACCAGCTAAAGGTATTACGTCTCTGAGAATGTGCATGAATAACTACATGAAACACAATAGAGACAGGACTATAGTGAACCCAAAAGGACCCCAACGTTTGAATTTGGTATTGCCAAGTATTAATGCCATATATTACTAACACCATCAAATATGAAGGATTCTACATTTACCAAAAAACAAGCAAACCAACGTAACAAAAGATAGAAAATATAATTGGCCCGACAATGGAACAAACGTTCGCAATGCGATTTGTCCGCCGATTATATCTACAGAAATATTTTTCACCATTAGTGAACTAAATACACTCGAAGAAGCGATATATATTTATATATATAATTTACTTAAACATATCGAACTAATTTAAAAACAACATTATGGAATGAGTGGTAGATTTGATAGCAAAATAATTATTTACAAAATATTGAAGCATCGAGGACAAGGTGCGTTTTAATTTTAAATTCAAATTGTGGTTGTAATAATCATTACTTTTGATTCCACCATCATTCTTTAAAACTATTCCAAAAGTTAAAAAAAATTTATAATTTTACTTTCTGGCAATTCAATGCAACACTTCAACTGCTCCAACTTTTGGAGAAGACAAAAATTTTGAAAAGCTTCATTTAATCTAACAACTAATTCTACTTATATTCCTTAACTACCATTGATGTACCAAACATGGCTTATAGCCGTTGAAGTGGTAGACAATTCAGTAAAATCACAAGTAATTTTTGATAAAATAAAAAGGAGGGAGCCCAATGTAGCAGTAGTTGCTTATCCTAATTACCTAGAAGGGGTCATGAAAACATCATTGGACGTAGTAAACTATAGATTATTCATTGAACGAACAAGTAGTAAAAACGTTGTTATTGATTTTGTGGAGTGGGTAGTACCTCCCTTGAGTTGTGTAGAGTATAATTTAAGAAAAGTAAATACAGAAACAACAATATATTCTGTAATGTTTTATTGATTATTTATTAGTATCAGTCATAATAGTTATATCATTAATGAATATACAATTTCTATTCAACTGCAAACAAATACAGTATATTTGACATTAATTACACCTCCAACAATGCTTGGAGTAAACTGACGAAACCACATAAATGGGTACCAATAGCATTATCCTAGGAATTTGCCGTTGTTATGATACTAACAAGTAATTGCATGAATTTGTTATTTGGTTTCTTCACTTAATGACAAAGTTAAGACTATGGGGACAAGGTTATCGCGATTAACTCATTCCAGAAGAAATTATATACAATTCATTCTAAACAACTAACTAGGGAATATCCTGCCAATCCCTCAAAAATGGACAATGAGGGGGCGACTTCTAACGGTCTGACCAATTCCTTATAGTTTTTTTTATTGTTCCAGCTATATAGTGGGTTTTTGTAATAAGTTTTAATTTCATCCTTCCCAAGCTCATGCCCAACTCATGCCCGACGCTATTAAAGCGTGCCGCTGTTTGAGCCCACACCCATACCCATACCCATACCCATACCCATACCCATACCCATACCCATACCCATACCCATACCCATACCCATACCCATACCCATACCCATACCCATACCCATACCCATACCCATACCCATACCCATACCCATACCCATACCCATACCCATACCCATACCCATACCCATACCCATACCCATACCCATACCCATACCCATACCCATACCCATACCCATACCCATACCCATACCCATACCCGCATCATTTTCTAGCGCACAGCTTTTTGAACGCACAACTATTAGTTACATTTTGTATATTTTCCTTACAGCTTTTCAACAATGGTAATACTTGCTGGGCCATCTATTATTCTTGTCCGTGGACGAAATAATATTCGCCGTGGCTGAATTTATACTGTCCGTGGACGAATTTATACTAGCCGTGGCTGATTTAATACTGGCCGTGGACGAATTTATACTAGCCGTGGCTGAAAAAATATTGGCCGTGGACGAATTTATACTAGCCGTGGACAAATTTATACTAGCCCTGGACGAAATAATGTTGGCCGTGGCTGAATTTATACTGCCCGTGGACAAATTTATACTAGCCGTGGACGAAATAATGTTGGCCGTGGCTGAAAAAATATTGGCCGTGGACGAATTTATACTAGCCGTGGACGAAATAATATTGGCCGTGGCTGAAAAAATATTGGCCGTGGACGAAATAATGTTGGCCGTGGCTGAAAAAATATTGGCCGTGGACGAATTTATACTAGCCGTGGACGAAATAATATTGGCCGTGGACGAATTTATACTAGCCGTGGACTAAATAATATTGGCCGTGGACAAATGTATACTAGCCGTGGCTGGATTTTTATTGGCCGTGGACTAAAGAAAACTGTCCGTGGACAAATTTATACTAGCCGTGGACGAATTAATATTGGCGGTGGACGAATTAATATTGGCCGTGGCTGAAAAAATATTGGCCGTGGACGAAATAATATTGGCCGTGGCTAAAATAATATTGGCCGTGGACGAATTTATACTAGCCGTGGCTGGATTATTATTGTCCGTGGACGAATTTATACTAGCCGTGGACTAAATAATATTGGCCGTGGACAAATGTATACTAGCCGTGGCTGGATTTTTATTGGCCGTGGACTAAAGAAAACTGTCCGTGGACAAATTTATACTAGCCGTGGACGAATTAATATTGGCGGTGGACGAATTAATATTGGCCGTGGCTGAAAAAATATTGGCCGTGGACGAAATAATATTGGCCGTGGCTAAAATAATATTGGCCGTGGACGAATTTATACTAGCCGTGGCTGGATTATTATTGTCCGTGGACGAATTTATACTAGCCGTGGACTAAATAATATTGGCCGTGGACAAATTTATACTAGCCGTGGCTGGATTTTTATTGGCCGTGGACTAAAGAAAACTGTCCGTGGACAAATTTATACTAGCCGTGGACGAATTAATATTGGCGGTGGACGAATTTATACTGTCCGTGGACAAATTAATATTGGCCGTGGCTGAAAAAATATTGGCCGTGGACGAAATAATATTGGCCGTGGCTAAAATAATATTGGCCGTGGACGAATTTATACTAGCCGTGGCTGGATTATTATTGTCCGTGGACGAATTTATACTAGCCGTGGCTGAAATAATATTGGCCGTGGACAAAATAATGTTGGCCCTGGCTGATTTAATACTGTCCGTGGACGAATTTATATTGGCCGTGGCTGATTTAATACTGGCCATGGACGAAATAATACTGGCCGTGGACGAATTTATACTGTCCGTGGCTGGATTTATACTAGCCGTGGACAAATTTATACTAGCCGTGGACGAAAGAATATTGGCCGTGAACAAAATCAAACTGGCCGTGGACGAATTTATACTAGCCGTGGACAAATTTATACTAGCCGTGGACGAAATAATATTGGCCGTGGACGAAAGAAAACTGTCCGTGGACGAAATAATATTGGCCATGGCTGAATTTATACTGTCCGTGGCTGGATTTTTATTGGCCGTGGACGAAAGAAAACTGGCCGTGGCTGATTTAATACTGGCCCTGGCTGAATTTATACTGTCCGTGGACGAATTTATACTGGCCGTGGACAAATTTGTATTGGCCGTGGCTGATTTAGTACTGGCCGTGGCTGATTTAATACTGTCCGTGGATGAATTTATATTGGCCGTGGCTGAAATAGTATTGGCCGAGCATGACACGAAATTGGCCGCGGACGAGTTAATAATGGCTCTTGACAACTGAATATTGGTCGCAGACATGTTTGAGACCTATTTTCATATTATTCTCGGGTCATATTATGTATATACCTTGTTATCCCAGAATTTTTTTTTTTTGTCTTTTTTTTTTGCAATCCACCTTGAGCATTGCCTTTGCTCTTGGATATTTGAATTTTTTTTTTTTTTTTCGATTTTTGGGGTTTTGAGGGTTTCTCCATAGATAAAATTTTTCCTTATAAAATTGTTCAACGTACACGACCCTGATTTTTGTTAAATATTGCTTATTATAAATAATTCTTGAATCCGTTTAATTGAAGTCAATTTGAATAGAACAATAAATATAATTCATTTTCATTTCCTTCTAAATAATTATGTTAAAGTAGATTAGATATTGAGATATCAGAGTAGTGGTATGTTTCAGTTATTAAAATTGATAGTTCGATGTGTCTCATTCAATATGAAAAAATACAACAATGTTTAAGAAGTGTAAAAAACACTTAGTATATAGATATTAATTAGTAAAATAAAATCTAAGTAAAAAAAAAAGTTATAAACATTTGTCTGAATCAAGATGTACTAATGTATAATTGAATTTTTTTCAAAAAAGATTTATAATTTAAATTAAGAATTATGTATACTGTATATTCATTGGAATTCATTCCTTTTTTTTTTTTTTGCAGTCATTTTTTTTTTTTCGTTTTCGCATATTTATAGAAAACATAAAGACATTAGTTTCATTGATAAATATTCTTTTATGTGTGTATTACTCGTTAATGTCAAGATTTAGTACTTTATTTAAATCAAAAAAAGAAAAGTTTGATCAAACAAATAGAAGCAGTTGATTATAGAAAACCAATCAACTTGGTTGTGTGTGTGGAGGAGCGGTGTTGTAATATAATATTAAACTTAAATTATACTCTCTTCAAACTTGGAGATTTCCCTTTTTATCTTTTTTTAACTCTTAATTTTTGATAATCGCATATTCATTGAATTATACTAAATTTTTTTTTTGGATATTTCATGTACTTGTACATATATAACAATAACCCATTTCCTTCTATTGAATATAACTAATTAATTGTATAAGTTTTTCCTTATTTCAAAAAAATTCATTTTCCAAACTAAATATATTTAAGAATAATCATTCTTTTACTTTGTAACACAGTTAAAATTTATTGAAAAATTTTGATTGAATAAATACTAATTATATCTATATATATATATATTAACCAGAATAATAAAGTATTATATTGAGAAAAAAAAACATCAATAATATATAACCTATATACTGTATATATATATATATATATATATATATATAAACGAATGAACTTGAATAAAGTTAAAACCATAATACACATATACTCAAAAATAATAATAGTAAACCGAAAGATGCCCCCAATTAATCAAATGTATAGTCAAATGATATATGTCCTTTGTGTGGACAATTTTACCATGATTGATTGGGGATAATTTGTTCTTCTCTCACCTGTGCTTTGAATTCCTTACTTGACCGCACACCCACAGCAATTTTGAGCGCACACCCACAGCTTTTTGAGCGCACACCCGCAGCTTTTTTTATGCCACGCCCACAACTTTTTGAGCGCACAGCATTTTTTTTTGAGCGCACAGCATTTTTGAGCGCACACCCGCAGCTTTTTTTATGCCACGCCCACAACTTTTTGAGCGCACAGCATTTTAATCACACAGGTATTAGATACATTTTATATATTTTCTTTACAACTGTTCAACAATGTTAATACTTGCTGGGGCCATCTACTATTCTTGTCTGTGGACGAAATCATATTGGCTGTGGATGAATTTATCTAGGTCGTGGCTGAATTTATATTGGCCGTGGCTGACTAAATATTGTCCGTGGACGAAATAAAACTGGCCGTGGACGAATTAATATTGGCAGTGGATGAAATAATCCTATCTATTAATGGTTGGATATTGTCCTTGGATAGTTAGAATAATATGAGGGCTTATCTGGAACATTACTTACTTTAATTTTTGTCGTGGCCAACATTAATTATTCTAACCTAACACCATATCATGAGAATACATTTCTGTTGTACTTTTTTTTGTTCTTTTATAACAAGATATTACATATGTTCTGTACTTTCAAGTAAAATATATCAGGAATTGAAAAAAAAAATGAATTCTTATGTTTTGGATCAATGATTTATCTTCCCAACTTCAAAAAAATAAAAAAAAAAATTAGTCATTATTCAACGTAGTAATTCCAGATAGACAGATTAAGAGAAAGATTGGGGGGACAAGTGAACTTTGGTCCAGCTGTTCCTTTTTCATCCTTGTTAAAATAAAAAAATTTGATTTCATTTGATCTCAACTTTGAATTGGTTTTTTTTTTTATATACATATTTGGCTTATTAGATGGATACAAGTTCAGTATTCTAATATATACTAAATAAAAATTTTAGTTAATGATTCTTTTTGATACTAGTGCAGTATCTTATATAATAATAATTCTAGTTATAAATGTCTATATATATTAATGATGAGGATACTTATTTTTTTTTGAATATAGAATTATAATTAAAAATGTATGAATTATACAGAAATCAATACCCCGTTTGATGAATATTTCGTCAGATATTCATAGTTATAATTGATTTCTGTTTGGTTAATTAATAATCTTGCCACACACACACACATATGAAATAAAGGTTGGTTTTGGAATTTTTTTTATTTTTGGCATATTCATTCGAAACGCGAGGATAAGGAGAAAAAAAATTCATTGGAAAATTAAATTCAGCAAAAAAACAACAATTATCCAACCCTAGGGTCTAAATTACCAAATTAAAACCAAGCGGAATAAAAAAGATATGCTGTATGAAGTTGATGTTGATGAAGCAGATATTGATGAAGCAGATATTGATGTTTTAGATAAACATTTACGTGAATCCAAAGAATTATTTGAATCAATTGATAAATCATTATTTAATATTGCTAATAAATCTCAAAAAGCATCAACTACAATTAAACCAGTTCTTAATCAAGTTAATAAATTAACTAAATCTAAAAATGATGTTGAAAAAGGATTAGCATTACTTAAAGATGTTAGTGAAAGTGCAGAAAAGATTAATAATTTTGAAAATATTTTAAATAATTCTGTTGAATCAATTGGAATTAATAGATATATGAATAATTTAAATCAATCAAAACAATTATTTAATAATGTTAAACCAAAATTTAAACAATTTAAAGGAATTTTATATAATTTTGAACAATTAAATGATCGATCAGAAAGAAAAATTCATGAATATTTTCAAGTTTTAATTAGACAAGATGAAGATAAATTAATTAATAAAAAAGATGATATTAAATTAATTTTTAATTATTTTCAAAATCAAGGAAATGATGAATATGTTAATAAATTATATTTAAAAGCAAGAAGTAATAAATTATTACAAGTTTTAAAACCAATTGAATCAAGTACTCAAGTTAAAACACGAGAACATAATATACCTTATGACAAGGGAACAAATGGTATAACTCAATATACTGATATTATGATTAATGAAATTGGACAAGAAATTATATTATTAAAGAATTTTAATATGTCAATTAAACTTATTGAAAATATTAGTGAAGAACAAATTTATAAATATAATGAAATTATTATGAAATATAATCAAAATTTTAATTCACCAAATTTAATTATTGATAATATTATATTAATTTTAGAAATTCTTGATAATTTAAATAAATTTAAATATCATTTACATAAATATGGGATTAATAATGAAGAATTTATTAAAACAATGGAATTATTTATTAAACAAAATTCTGTTATATTTGAAGAATTTATATTGGCAATTTCTAAAAGATTTAATAATTTAACAAAATTTACTGAAAATAGTACTCAAGAAGTTATTGTTGAAATAATGAGTAAAATACGTAAAATAAGTGAATTTAAAACAGGATTATTAGAACTTAATAAAAATCATCAACTTGGAGATTGGGTTAAAAGTGCACCATTTGCTAAAATATTTAGTTCTGTTATAATAAATCCAAATGTTGATACAAGTACCCCTGAATTTTTATTATCATCATTTTATTCAGATGTTATTGATGATATTATGGTTAGTATTGAACTTGGACTTAAAATGGATCAAACCATGAAGAAATCAACTCAAGGATTTATATTGGTTAAAAATTTATTTATGTTGGAATCAATTGTTAATCGATCACAAGATTTATTTAATAGTTTAGGACCAATGGGGATTGAAAGAATTGGGAAATTAAAGAATCGATTTTTAAAATTATTTTTAGAAGATTGGAATCATGCATCATTTATAATTATTAGAGATATGACAAATATTGTAAGTCAACTGGCAATATCTGGATCAAATAGCGGTGGTATTGGTATTGGTGGTGGTGGTGGTAATAATCATAATACAACTAGTGGAACAGGAGGTGGACCAGTGATGAATTTATCAAATAAAGAAAGAGAACAAGTTAAAGAATTATTTAAAAATTTTAATGAATCATTTGAACAAGCATTAACAACTTATTCAAGATATAATTTTGGTGATGTTGGATTAAAACGATATTTAGGTAATGAAGTTAAAAAATTAGTTATGAATGCTTATTTTAAATTATATGATAAATATGGTACTTCAGATTTTACTAAAAATAAATCCAAATATGTTAAATATGATAAAATTGAATTTGAAAAATTATTAAATGATAGGTTATAATTATTAATAATAAGGAATATAATAAATAAGTAAGTTTTAGTAGGAATATAATAAATAAGTAAGTTTTAGTAGGAATATATACTATACTTTATGGTTTAAAATATATCATAAGAGTAAAGAAAATTGGTTGTATTTCGTGGAAGTAAAAACCAGAATTGGTGGTGGTGTTGCTACTAGTTGCAGTAATTGGTGGTGGTGGTGGTACTGGTAGTAAGTGTACACGAAGAGGGGAGAGGATGTGGCGGAGATATAAACTTTGTTTTCCTCACAAAAAAAAAAAAATTTGTATGGGTGGTCAATATCCGAAAAATGAAAATTCATACATACAATAAAACGGGCGTAAACGGAGATATGTTTACGTAAACTCGTAGTCTGTATATTGAACCCCGGAGAAGAATTATACATCTCCGTAATCAAAAAAAAAAAAAAAAAAAAAAGCTCCACAAAATTTATAATCAGTCAGATTTTTTTTCTTCTTATTTGTTGTTTTTGTAGAACTGTAACGATTTCTTTAAAAAAAACAAAGGACAAGAAAGAAAAGATGTCATTATTGTACCTAATGTATGGTTTAATAATTACATATTTGACAAATTCTCATATATATATATAAATATTATTATTTTGAACCATCTATTGAATATAATTATTGTGTGATTTGATTTAATTTAAATTTAATTAGAATTAATTAGATGACTAAAATTCCAAATCAATTGTTATTCTATTGTTTTGTGAAATACTAATTAACTGGTGTTGGTACATTTGGGCTTTTATAAAACAAAACGAAGAAAACGTTTGAGAAGACACTAACTTAGATACAGAGGAGGAGTGAGTTTTCTTTTTTTTTTTTTTTTTTTCTATATATTACATAAGCCTTAGTTAGTTGGTTAATTAATTAATTAGAATTATTACATTGGGAATGAATAAATAAAATAAATCCACCATATTTTTCAATGAATGCAAAATGGGAAAAAAAAAAATTTAAAACCATCAACATTAATTTACGAACTTTTTTTTTTTTTTTTCAGAGACCGATTGAAGTTGTGTCTAGATTTGATTTTGTTTCATTTATTAATTGAATGACTGTAATTAATTGTATTGTATTAATAGGCAAAAAAATCATACGGTTCGGTTTATTGTTTAATAATGGGTAAAAAAATATTATATATATTTTGATATACAATTAATCACTTGGTGGGGTTATTAGCAATAAAGAAATAACATGGTTATAATTTTGTACACGAATAGCAGAAACAAATGAAACAATTTATAGATTCAATTTCTGAGTATCTCTCTCTCTCTCTCTCTCTCTCTCTCTCTCTCTCTCTCTGTGTGTGTGTATATATATATTTCAATCAAGTTTATATTATTTTCATTATTAATAACTTTTACATCTAGTAAAATATTTTCTTTTTTACTAGTCCATCATTAAAAGAAATATTTATCCAATATTGAATCTACTGTAGTTTCTTTTTTATTTTCATCACCTGGCTGGAGACTTTTTTTTTTTTTTCTATTTCTATTATCTAAAAAAAATTTCTATCCGCCCGTATATGTGCAAGTTTTCTCTGTACAATAAGGGTTACTATATTAGTATAGTTTTACTTGTACAAACTACATTTATGAATATTAATGTTAATGTTAGTGATTCTTTTTTTTTTTTTTTTAGGCATTACATGTACATATTTGTCATAGAATATGAAAGAATTATGCAGACTTTCAACCTTCTAGAATTAGTTCTATCATATTGTTAACATCTTGGAATACATAAATATATTCTGTTAAATGAAAACATACTACAAATTAAATAACCTTAACAAAAACCAAAGCAAAAAATTGGTCAAATTGTGGAAATGGAAAATAGAAAATAGAGAATAGAAAAGGGGATATGTTTTTATTATTTTATTATTATTATTTATTATTTCAAAATTATATCATAAATTTGAATTGAAACAAATCAACTCTGTGTTAAAAAAAAAAAAATGATTCACGTGGCATATATCAAATTAAATAACTCGTTTAAATTATTTATTGCATATAATAAATATAAATAATAAATTTTGTTTAATATTATTATTATTATTTATCCATCATCATCATCATCATCATCATCATCATCATCATCTTGTCTTGCATTATTATTATTATTATTATTATTATTATTATTATTTGATACTGCTATACTGTATATAAATAACTTATTGATATCTCTAATCTTTTTTTTTTTTTTTGAAACGAGATATAAGAATGATTAGATAATTTAGTTTAGTGTATATCAATCCTAGAAAGAAGACACAGATATTAAACATCACACGATATTTATCAAAATTAAATAGAAAAAAAAAACCCCCCGCCTTGATAAAAAGTTACTGTAACTAAGAAAAAAAAATTTTCAAGTTTAAGAGATATTGTAAAATGTTTACGTAACTAATAAAACAACTTAGATATCAAACTAAACCTACAAGAACAAATGGGGATTTTAAAAAGAATGTTATAAATCTTTTATTATGGCATGGAAATATGTACAATTTGTTATAACGTAATCTATTGTAAAGAGAATAATAGTTTGTTCGGGAATTAAAAGATCAGGTTATAAAACGAGAGAGCTTAGAGGTCATTGATGGAGAAAGATTACATTCTATTCTCTTTTCCCCCCTAACAATGTTGACAGTAAAATGTATAAGATAAGGTAAATTAACTTAATTTTAATTTGATAATATTATCAACTGTTAAAAAAGAAAAGGAGGCTTTATGAGTGTGTACACATAGATTTGAGCATAGGGCTATTGTCACCCAATATTATTATTTTACTCTCCATGATAAAAAAAAAAAAAAATTTCTTAACCAATAAACAAAAAATAAAAAATCTGTCTTTTGGTATTAAAGTTCTTTTTCTTATAGTACTACTACTACTAGTACTATGAATACTACTACTTGACTTATCGTTAGAATAGAATATAGAATAAAAAAAGGATCTCGTAAAATATAATAATGTTAGTATTTTTTTTTTCTTTTAACTTCATCCCTTAGTTCTGTAAGTTAATGTATATCCGTGAGAGAAAGGGCGGATCCAGAAAGAATCTTAAAAAAATTTTTATTTCTTTAAAATAAATCAGGGTAAAAAAAAAAGATATAGATGAACGTTAATTATTACAAATGTCATGTAAAGTAATATTATACAGATCCATCGTCTTTCTTCTTCTTCTTCTTCTTCTTCTTTGATCAAAAAAATCTGTATATACATAGAATGTAATGTGTAATGTAATGTTCAAGAAATTGAACTATTTTTAATTTAATTTAATTTAATTTAATTTATTCTGAATTCTTGGAAGACGGAATTATCGGACAGTCTAATTCCATTTAAAAGGATTGACTGATTGATTGATTGAATGATTGAATGATTGAATGATGATGATGATTTAAATCTATAACAAGAAAAAAAAGTAAAAGATTTAATATGAGTATACTTGTACGTCATAAGGAAAAAGAAATCATGATGATTGTATTTAGTTTTGCTATTAATTCTGAAGAAATAGATATTATATTTTTCTTTTTTTTTTTTTTCTCTAATTAGGCCATACGCCCGACCGTCATACTGTAATTTCCATGACATTGGATGAAAAAAAATTCTTTTTCTATCATTCGGTTATCCCCACGTACTAATTTTATTTTCTTATATATACAAAAGTATGGAGTTAGATCCCAATGGGGAATTTGTTGAGATTATATAAGTATATGTACATGTACATGAAGCAAGAAAGAAAGATAACAATGAACTAGACACATGTTCCAAGAGATGACATTTCTCTTTTCCCTCTCCTAAAAACTCGTATCTGTCATAAGTGTTAACCCAGTTGCAGTTCTAGTCACAGTTGCAGTCAAACTTAAACTAAAACTAAAACTTTGAACTAAAACTAAAATCCACAAATAAAAATTGAGATGTTGTATGTCCCCCTTGTTTAACCTTTATTGTAATTGTCATTCTATCATTCAAAATCAAGACTTTTTTTTTTTATACCCAAGAAAAGAAAAACCCAACGGCAATAAGTACATTTATATTATACGTTGTTGTTCTTCTTCTTTTAAAAATCATTAATGGATATATGAATTAAATAAATCCATTTTTTTTCTTTTATAAAGGAAAACTTACATTAAAATAAAATAGAAAACGTTTTCATATATTTCTCTTATTCATCTTGTCCTTATTTTCATTTTGTTACATTTTATTATAATTTTTATTTTCAAGTCAATCTAAGCTTTGTTTTGACATGTATGTATGTACAATCATCTTTCTAATTTAAAATATATATAAAAAAAAAAGAAAATGTCTGCATATATGTATGTCTACATATATTACATAACTTCAAGTCATTCACGTGACATTCCCTAATTAAAATTACTGTAGATAACTAAGCATTTTAAAAACAATTAAACTAAAAAAAAAAACCTTTCGACATTTATGTACAAGTCATTACTTCATATACTTTTTTTAAAAATAGTGTACAAAAATAAAAAAAATTCCCCAAACTCCCCAAATATCATCCACCTGTCATTCACAATTAGGATAAGAAAGAAAGAAAGAAAGAAAGAAAGAAAGAAAGAACTTTGGTTTTTTTATTCCCCGTGTGGGTGGCATTCATTCATTACATACAATGCCACAAAAAGATTCTTTTTTTTTTTTTTTTATTTTACAGTTAAGAAATGACATTTCCCTTTCTTTTTTTAATATGTATTACACATTTCCATTATTATTATTATTCTTCTTCTTCTTCTTCTTCTATTGGGAGATCACTTTTAATAAATAAAATTATTATTATACACGACCCACACATCAACATCAACATTTACACACACACACACACACACAGAGACACACACACAGCTATTAGATATTTTTATTTCTTCTTCTTAAGCCTCTTAAATTCTTTGCTCTCCTCATCCCCCCTTCAGTTGATTTCACTTGTAACTCCAATAAATCTTTAGGTAATTTATTTTAATTTATTTTATTAACGTAATCTTTGATCTTCTTCTGTTTTGTTTGATTGTTTGTAACCCCTTTTAAATGATCTTTTAGTAATTTACAAATATCTTTTTACGTGATACTAGATATACATACTAAACCTATATAGACTAGTTTCATTAAAAAAAAGGAAACTTTTTATTTGAATCAGACATTTTCTCGTAAATTGTTTAAGATAACCTTTTTACTTTACTTGTTCCCTTTCCCTCTGTCTCTCTCTCCCGGGTGGCTTTGTTTTTTTTTTTTTTAGTTTTTGATTTTTAGTCTAAAATATGGTAGCATTTTGTGTGTGTATAAATATGTTTTAATGTATGATTTAAACACAAATCTTATGATACAGTTCATGTACATCTTCTTGTTCTTCTTATTCTTCTTCTTCTTCTTTTGATTTATTTCAATTGAATGCAACAATTGCAAAAATTTCAAAAAAAAAAGAAATTACATATTATTTCTTTCTTTCTTTCTTGATTATTTTTATTATTTTGAGTTTTTTGTTTATTTGCTTTTTTTTTTTTTTAACCCTTGCAAGATTCATCTTACGAACTTTTGCTTATTTAATTTTATTTTAATTTGCATTTCAATTATGAAAAATTTAAAATCTGTATATAAATATCATTGAATAATTCTTTACTTTTTAAATAAGATCCAAACTTTTTATAATCTTTAAAAATAATTTCTAATAATTAATATAATCTTTAATATCTATTATATATTATTATTTATTATCATCATCATCATCATCATCACTATGCAATTAAAAGAATTAGTTAATCAAACAATACCTTCTTCTTCTTCTTCTTCATCTGGTTTTATTTCATCATCAAATGATACTAATGTTATATCTTCAACTATCAATAATGCTATTCCATCTACTCCAGGTCAAAAATAAGTCTACCACCAATTTCTGATATTTTACAATCAGCTATACTGAATTCAACTCCATTACCACCTCAACAAGTAGTTTCTTCTGCTGCTAATGTACCTGTTCCACCTTCACTTCCTCATACTTCTTCTTCTTCATTTAATCAACATCATCATCATCAATCTTTACCTCCATTAAATCAATTACCTCCTTTATCAATGACATCAAATAATTATAATTATTATTATAGTCAATCACAACCTGAAAGAGTTTCACCAAATTTACCTCCTTATAGATTTTCTCAATCTCAATCTCAACAACAACAATCACATTCACAATATCATTATCAAACATCAACTCCACCAAATTTATTATTAAGAAATAATTCATATCCTTCAATTACATCTTCTAATTCTACTTCTTCTTCATCATCATCATCATCATCATCTTCTAATAGTATTCCTATTATTTCAAGTGGTTCAATTTTTAATTCTCCATTATCTTCACCAAATTCAAATAATAATCATAATCTTAATCAAAAAAGAAAAACAAGAAATAATTTACCTAAAGAAATAACATATATTTTATTACGATGGTTAAATGATCATTTAAATCATCCATATCCAAGTTCTTTTGAAAAAAATGAATTAATGGCATTAACTGGTTTAAATCAACAACAATTAAGTAATTGGTTTATTAATGCAAGAAGAAGAAAATTAAGACTTTAAAAGAACAAAAAAGATTGAATTTTTAAACTCCAAACACACACACACACACACACCTATAATTTTTACAAATCATTTAAAGGTAATAATATCTTTAGTTTTATATAATTATTTATTTAGTTCTTAGTTTTCATTTCTATTTTAGTTCATGTTTTTTTTGGGGGAAAAGGAGAGGTAATTGAAAAAAAAAAAAAAACCTTCATTTGTTTTTATTTTTCTGCAATTTAAGTATAACAAAGTTTAGTATTTATTTATATTCATATACGTTAGTTTTAAATATTTTTATTTATTCTATC
Source organism: Candida sanyaensis (assembly GCA_911254575.1). Lineage (NCBI taxonomy): Eukaryota > Fungi > Ascomycota > Pichiomycetes > Serinales > Debaryomycetaceae > Candida > Candida sanyaensis. Next base: position 111,479 of record CAJVQF010000011.1, read on the forward strand.
TATATCTATTAGTTCCGGATTGTATATTAGCATGGATGATATTGATTTTTTTGGAGCGTAGGGCTAAACGAAAAAAAAATTTCTAATCATCATTTGGGTGTCAAAATTTAATTTAATTTTTTTTTTTTTCGCCGGATGTTAATATCTTTCCCCTTCTCTCCCTCCCCTCGATATATCCGAACAAGTGCAGTATCATAACCATGATCGTTTTCCTTTTTATGTATACACAAAATTAACATTACTATGTACATGTAACATTCCAAGATGGTGTGGGAAAAGAAACCACAACAGAAGAAATCTACTAAGTTAAAAAAAAAAATCAGACATACTTTCCATGGTTAGAAACGTTTATTTTCTTTTTGTTTTGTTTTGTTGTTGTTGGACTATGCATTTTTTATATAAAGATCAGTTTAAGATGAACACTTTTTTTGTTCTTCTAATGGAAGAGATGTAATTTGTATATATTTCAATCTTTGCAGATCTGTATTACCCACAAAGTCAGAGTTTTTCTTTTGTCTCTCTCTTTCTCTGTCTCTCTCTAAATAATAATTATTTATTAGTAATATTACAAATGGATAAGATCACCAGGATTTATACAGTAACAAGATCCGACAATACAACAAATAAAGAACAAGACAAATAAAAAAAAAAAAAAAAAATTTTCTTCTTCCTTTTTCCCTTTTTCACGCTAATTTTCTCCTATTTTTGTTTTGCATCTCAATTGATACCCGCTAAGTAATACAAGATGATGATAATTTTTTTTTTTTTTTTTTTTACATTTGGACTTGACGATGATGGTGGTACAGTACAAGTTTTCCAAAGTAATTTAAATTAAGCCACTTTCTGATGTTTTTTTTAATTCTAATTCTACATGACTATGATAGACAAATAAATAAACTAATGAATAAGATTTTTCCAAAATTAAAATTTTTTGAAATTTCATGAGCAACTCTCAAAATGTAAACAAACTGTTTTTTTTTTGTGTACTCTAGCATAAAACTTACTTTGTAATTGAATGAAATTTGAACAGTACTTTCTATATTGTTAATTCTTTAATGTTGTAAGAATTGACATATTTCCATAATTGAATTAATCACAAAATAAAATGAAACATCAAAGTTTAATCATGTACCCATATCCATGGATACATTTTCCTCACTTCTTCATCTTAAATTGGAGATGGAGGAGGCGAAGTACAGTAAAAGAAAAAAAAATATATAAAAGATATCGTACATATACATCCAGCACAAGAATGAGGGTTTTTTTTTGAATTTGATTTTGATTTTGATTTGACATTGAATTCGTCAGATGATTTCCCAAACAATAAAAAAGAAAATAAAAATTATTTTTAATATACACATGTTACAGTATGTAAGTATATTTATTATGTACTATATATCTTCCGCCTCCCCCCTGTTTTTGAGGGGACATGTAGACGCCCTATCACTTACATACTGTACATACATCAAAATACTGTCCAATGTAGATTAAAACATGACATATACTGTATCATACATTCACATCATTGTAATAAGAAAAAAAAAAAAAAAAGCATAGAATTTCTTGTAATTTATTTTATCTCTTTATAACAGATTCTTCTGATCCCGCCTTAGGAAGGGGAGAAAGAAACAGTATGATTCCTTAATTCAGGGTTTATCCAAAGAGAAATAAAAAAAAATTCTTATATAAAACCTGTCACTTAACATTTTTTTATCTTTCTAGGTTGTAAACATATGACAGTACTGTGTGTTGTACTGTTATGTATTAGTATTATTATTATCCTTTGACAGATGGGTAACTAAACTTTTTGTCAAAATTTTTTTATTTTATTTTGAATTTTTGTTTTTGTTTCGTAAATTAGCAACATTTCATCGTGAATTACACGACCTTGATTATTATTTTCTTTGGTGAATTTTTTTTTTTCAGCCAAATTGCTCTCAAATCAAAATCATAAAAAAAAAAAATGAACTGTATAATATGAATCGGTAATTGATAATGATTATGAATTTAAAGATTAAGATTTTATTATTAAAGAAATTCAGAAAAGTTTTGTACATGTATCTTTGTAGTGTAATTTTTTTTTTTTTTTGTCCTACTATAATTCTGATTATTTGAATGAAATTCAATGATAAGACACACTAAACAATACAATAAAATGTCCCGCAACTCCGTGTTATATCACCCACTTTCCTTCTCGCGTCCCATCGTTTCTTTGTAACAAGCTCTAAAATATGTTACGTAATAAATTGAATCAACACAAATTGTTATTATGTGACTTGGTTTAATATTTTTTTTTTTTTTTTTTTTGAATTCCCGAATAAAAAATTTGAAATAATTACTCAAAGTTTAAAAGACAGAAAGATCAGACAATTAGATAATTTTAATTAATACTATTCAATTTGTGTAATAATTCATCATCATCATTACCACCATCATGATTATCATTTTGCGCAGAATAATTGATAATATTTTAATTTAAGAAAGATTTTATTATTAAAGAAATTCAGATAATATTATGTTAAATGTACTTTATATATAGTTCAAGAATTCATAGGAAACACACAAACATATTATTGATTGCTAATTTATAGATAAAAGAAACAATTTTATATTGTAAAATCATCCTACACAAATGTATCGTTGTCTTTGTTCCAAGCTTTAAAAAATTTACGTAATAAATTGAACACACAAATGCACAGTATGTCATTTGTAAATTTAATATTTTTTTTTTTGAAGATTGAATAAAATAATTGCCTAAGTAAAAAAAGTTTTTCAAGAAATTTCAGAAATAAGATAATTAATACTATTCAATTTGTGTAATAATTCATCATCATCATCATCATCATCATAATTACTATCACCATTACCATCATGATTATCATTTTGCGCAGAATACAGTTGATATCTATTTTACCTTTAAGCAACGTTTCTAATTTTTTCAAAAGAAAGGGAATAATATTATGTTAAATCCACAAAAGATTTATATATAGTTCAAGAATTCATAGGAAACACACAAACATATTATTGATTGCTAATTTATAGATAAAAGAAACAATTTTATATTGTAAAATCATCCTACACAAATGTATCGTTGTCTTTGTTCCAAGCATTTTATGATAAAACTTTGCTTAGAATAAATAACACACATTAATGCACAGTATGTCTATATTCCCTCCCTAATCAATGGGTACTGTCGGAGGAGATGTCTAAAAAAAAAAAAAAAATTTGCTTTCGGATATATATCCTTCAAAAGCTCATGTCTTAGATCCGTAGTGGAAATTAATACCCTAATGCATGAAGTATAAAAATGTATGTAAATGTAAAATAGCAAGATGATTCGTTTTTCTTATTATTTTTGTTTTTATTTTATTTTACTGTATACCTAACCATGTTAAATACATTGATATACATTACATATTACACAAGTAAACTAAACTTTTAGGCGATTATATACTGAATACATTTACATAACCTGTACATTACATAAACAGTATCCTTTCAATTTTGATGTCGTTGGATTTGAATTTTTAAGGTTATTCTCACGTGCATTTACCCACATTGCATTGAATTGAGTCAACCAAGAAAGAATAAAGGTAACGGAATTGTAACTTGTTAAATCAATTCCATTTCCATTTCCGTAACTTGGATAATGTAATAATTTATAATTGTACCATACGATAGTTTTTTTTTTTTTGGTGAATAATATTTTCTTAACCCATGTTATTGTACACATGTATACATATAATTTCATTTATATTTTAATTATTTCACAAATGTATCATTAATATAAATTGGAGGGAAAGGAATTTTTCTTAATCATTATATGAAACTAAATTAAAATTGTATTGACACAGTTTCAGAAAATTTATAAAATTTCTCTTTCAAGAAACTAAAAATAATATGTCAAATTTTGTGATTCATCTCAATCTACACGACCGCTGCATTTCCTTTCCCCCCTCCCCCAAATTAGGGTGACACAAACTTTAACAGCAATAATTAAAAACAAAAAAAAAAATGATGAAATGACATGTACATATACATATACATGTAGTAAATCATTTGATTTACTGTAAGAATCATTGAAATATTGTAAAGAGAGAGAAAAAAAAATGACAGATTTTAAGAGATTATACATACATAAAGAAGAAATTAGAATTTAGTGCATTAATGTCATTTTGATTTATACTATTGTAATGTAATTAATTATATGTATAAAAAATGAAAATTGTATCATTTATAGGATTAAAAACTATACATGGATAAACATTAAGAAAATAAAAGTAATTAAATGTACATAAAGTCTCTAGAGTATATTGAAATAAACAGAAATGTACACATGCCCTTCTAACAACAACAAAAAAAAAAAATATTATAAACATGTATTATTCGTATTATATATTATGTAAGATTTTATGGAATGTTTATAAACAAAGTTCTATATTATCTTTTACCTTTGAAAGAAAAGTAAAAAAAAAAAAAAAAATTTCGGGGAATGATTCCGAAGATATCTATAGAAATATCTAATATATCTGTTTAAAGATGATTTTTATTAAACATGAAAATCTTTTTACAATTATCATCGTTGATTCAATTGTAATATTTTAAACAATAACAACGAAAAAAAAATATGTACATTTATAGTTTTCTTATTTCCAATTCACCATTTTTATTATAAACTTGGTAATTTAATACATGTATACTTCATCATCACTGCAATAATAATACTGTACCAATTGATTAAAAAAAAAAAAAAAAAAATAGTAGGTAACATTACCATGCTACAAACCAATAGATAAACTATATCCAAAACCATAAAAACCCTTCGGTTGATTTGACACTACGACATACATATACATAAAACTTTAGTACAATCTACATGATAATGTATCAAAATTGTATAATTTATAATTCCTTATCAATATCTGCATGGGGATATTTTTATCTACATTTAAGGTATTACAACAAACTGTATGTATGTAAATAAATATAAAGTATACTGTCTCCCTCTCCCCAGTAATATAAAAAAAAACCATATGACGATTGTTATTGTAAAACGTTATAATAATAATGGATTTATATATATTTACCCGTTAGAATATATGATTTAATAATAATAATATAATGTCACTGGAAAGAAAACATAACCCATTCATGGAACCGCTGGTCATTTCTTAAAATGGAAAAAATAAAAAGAACAAGAATTTTAAATATGACAGAATAAGACAGATTCTTTTGATTCCATTACATTATTATTTATTAATTAATTCATAACCTTCTACTAACCCACGTACCTTAAATGACAATTATTCGCATATATTATTATTATTATTATTATTATTCCAACTATTTGATTCTCTTTTTTTTTTTTTTTTCGATTTTATTATGCGTATATATACATGAATTATAATTATATACTTTTACTCTTGAATCAATTTGATGGATTATTTTTTGAATTCTTATTTTATTAAAAGATAATATAATATAATAAGTATTAGATAAATTATATAACCCAGTTTGATTCACTTTGTTTAAGGTTATAAGTCTTAAATATATATATTTCATAACCTTTTTTTTTATTTTTATCGTCTTATTTCTACGTCGCCAATATTTAGGTGCAAATCTCGGCAAATCAATTAAAACATTAAAAAAACCAAAAAACTACACAAAGATTATTTTGAAACTTACAAAAAGATCTTTTGCAGGGAAGATATGTGTCAGACAATTCTTTCTTTTTAATATAAATGATTAAAGTTTTATGTCTGATTTATACTGTACGTATTTCATTGGGGGGTTAATAATAATAATAATTCTATTTTATTTTGGTTTGAAAAAAAAAATTTTTTTGTTTTTAATATCAATCAGATAAATAATAAACCAAATAGAAAAAAAAAATATTTTGCAGTAATACTTGTATAGACTGTATTACTATGTAATTATATTCTCTTCTTTCATTTTTCTTGAATGAATAATTATACTTTCAATGATAATAATATCAATTGTGATATCTTAATTTATGTCAATTTAAAGTCCCCCTCTCTCTCCTACCGCTAATCTATGCATAATTATTGACAATATTTTTCTATGCCTTTAAATATTTAAATTGCCATGGGATGACGTTAATTTTTTCTTTCACTTGCTTTTTTACATATAACAGCAACAATCTAATATTTCTAAATGGCACATACTGAGGGGAGGAAGAAAGAAGTTAAATTATCTGTCTTGATTAAATAAAGTTTTATCGTATCTGTAGAACTAAAAATTTAATACATTGACTTTATTTTGTCTTTTTTTTTTTTTTTTTTTTAGTAATAATGTATGTATGCATAGGTAACTAACTAACTAACTAAAATCAAAATTCCAAGACTCATAACCAAGTTGGAAATTTCATTTTTGATAATTAAAATTAATTTAAAAAAGACAAGAAAACCTCACGTGAATTCCAAATTGAAACTTTTTTTTTTTACTTTCATTTCATTTCATTTCATAACCGCCATATGTATATGTAAAACATATTAATTATTATTATTATATCCTAATTCATGGGTCAATTACGGTTAATGAGTCAATTTATCTATTTCCATTTCTAGAAAGAAGGAAACTTTATGCTTAAAGAAACATGAATTCATTATTATTATTTAAAGTTTTTAATATAATATTTTGATTGATTTCAAAACCTGTTGTTAAGTCTATTAAAACAATACGTGTCTTTTATGGTTATATTCAAAGTTTTTCTTAACTTTTTGTTTTTCATCTGTTCATGATAAGTTTTAAATCCACCTGAATGGTTATAATTCTAATACTTCATTATATTGGTCACCATGTAATAATCTGTGAATCTAGAATGCGTTGTTATATTTTTTTTTTTTTTTTTGCACTTGTACTGTAATTTACGAGAAAGTAAAAAATTAATAAAACATTTCTACAAAATTATCAAAATAAATTAATTGGAGGATTAAACAAATCCCTTCCCATAAACCTTATGTCTTGTTTGACATTTATTGTTCTTTTATTATAGTACGTTTGATCGGTCTCAATTTCTCCCTTGTACTAATTTTAAAACCTAAAACCTAATACTATATTCATCATTATCAATCACCCTTCCTGAGATTAAGAATAAACTATAAGAAACCAATTAGTCTCTCTGTGTGTGTGTGTTTCGGCAATTAACTACACAAGGCTTATAAGTTGAAGAATTAACTATAAGTAAAATAAGTGATCACTATCAATGGTTATATCACAATTTATATTACTTTTGGTTACATTTCCCAATCTCAGTTGATTTTAATATCAAAATTTATTCATTTTTTTTTTGTATAAACAATTAAATTCACAACTGTTACATTTTAAATGTCAAATAATTCAAATCATTTCCCAAAATTTACCTTTTTTAACTTTTTTTTATTTTTCTCGTAAGTTTAAAATGAAGAGTTTTGACATTTTTTTATGTCACCCTACTCTATATGTACATTCGCCTGTATCTCTCTCATATTAACTTTAATTCAAAAATCAACAATTAAAATGACATTATTTTATAGAATTTTCATTCCTGTCAATCTTTGAAAAGATTAAAATTTTTTGTACCCTGATCAGACACAAAAAAAAAATAAAAATGAAAAATTTAAAAAAAAATTTCTTTGACATGTCACATGGTCTTGCGCACGTGATAAGTTTTTTTTGATTAATTCCGCGAATGGCGTGTATTACACGATAAACTTAAACAAAAACAAACAAATAAAAATACACGACATTGGAAAAGTTTTGGAATTTTTTTTTTTTTTGATTCAGATCAAGACCCTTTTCCCACGGCAAGTCAAGTTAAATCAAATCAGGATTAATTAACTATGACTGTAACTACAACAACCACTATTCATGAACCTTCATCAGGTTTGGTATCAACATCTGATGCATTGATTGCATTTTCAGATCATATACTTGAACAAATTGATGGATTACAAAAAGTTGAATATAACAAAAAGGGAAGAAAATATCGATTTGTTAATAATACATTTCAAAGAATTCGACAAGAAGATAAACATTTAGTTATATATCCTGAAAATCTTGATGAAAAATTATCATTATATTCTGCATTTACAATTTTATATAATATTGGAGAAATTTTAGATCAATTTCCTGATTTTTGTTGTACAATTTTAGGATTAGCTCAAGAATTAGAAAAAATAAATGGTATGAACCAGAAAATTCAAGTATTATTCATTTAAAAAATGCTAAATATGATCCAAGAGATTTAAAAGATTTAGCTGATGAATATCTTGTTGAAAATCCTATTAATGATAATCATATAACCATGGGATTAAATTTAATGATTGCTTCAAAATTAAATTTTTTACATACTGATCATCATATTGGAACAAAATTAGAAGGGTATTATATGAAATATTTCATTGAATCATATTTTGGTGAAGAAGCTTTATTAAGTCATGATGTTTTAATTGCTTTAAAAAGTTGTGTTCATTGGGGTAATATTAAAGGAATATTATATAAATTAAATGTTCCAAATATTAAAATAGATGATGAATTGAAAATAAATTTTGAAAATTTCCCTGATCCAATGAATGAATTAAAAATTTATGTTTATGATAGATATCCAAGTGGAACTTCAAAATATTCATTAGTTAAAAAAAGTTTAGAAATTTTATCTGATTGGAATTTTTCAAAATTAATTCCTTGTGATTTAGATTTAGATTGGTTATTTGAAATTTGTAATGATATTGAAATAAATCCAATTAGATATCATTTACGATCTCAAACTAAAGATTTATGTGAAACACCAATTAATTTATCTGAATTAAATATGAAATATGGAAAATCAATTAAAAAAAGTTTAGAATATATTAGTTTAATAATTAATATTTTTCAAAATACTGGTGGTGATTTTTTATTGCAAAATTCAAAAATTCCAAAATTAACTCCGGAATTAATTAAACAATATAATGATTTATATAATAAATTAATTAAAATTCAACAACAAATTGAAAATTATTTAATTAAAAATTGGGATGATGATGATATTATTGCAAGATTAGGTGAATGTAAAAATTCCCTTTATATAGAAGTAAATAAATATTATGAATAAAAATAATACCCTTCCCCACATCATAATGTAATAAATATTTCAGTTTATATAAATTACAGTTTGTATATTTATCTGGGCAGTGGTATTAATCCAATAGACCGTTTCTTGTAGACTGCAAATAACTAATGAAACATGAAAATAATCAAATAGATGAATTTGGTTATCATTTTCTAAAAATTATAATCTGTATTCAAGATTTCCATCCTTGTAACCCATATTCACGTGTGTATCAATCACGCGAACTCCTCACAGGACTATGCCTCACGTGCCTTTGCAACTTTTTTTTTTATTTATTTTTTTTTTCCCAGCCCCACATGAATTTTATCTCTCTGGTTACAAATCGTGTCGACTAAATTGCAAAATACACTAAATTACCATATCCACAAAACTTCAACCTTTTTCAGTTATTGTTCAGAACCATTCGTCAACAATACATTTCTTTGGTGTGTCTAAATATATATGAATAAACAAACAAATGTATCCAGAATTTCACCTATATCCCGGTATTTTGTTTTCTCTCATTAACAAAATCCATTGAATTTGTACTTACTCCATTGACCCAAATTGCAAGCCATCAGGCCAATCTTTCAAAACCTAGGCTTAGTGTTGTTTGTCAAAACATCAGCAAGGTCACCACTCCTGGTCCATATCCTGAATCACTTTCAAATGCTGAAGTTGATTTCTTACTGGAATTAATACTCCAATACAACCCATTCAATGATTGCACTTCGTGTTTTTTCTAGTTGATGGTGATGCTGGTTATTGTTGTTTGTAAGACAATTCCACGTATAAGTTCTCAACGAATAAGAATTATCAGTCTAGTGTATTCTGATATCTTCCTCTCACTAGATTAATACACGCGCGCTCACAACTTTGTCTCTCAGCTCATCCCTAATTCACTTTCTCACATTTGTTAGCTCTTGTACCCTATATTACATTTATTATTCTACACATTTACAATTCCTCAAGTTATACCATTTCCTCATCTTCATGGTTAAAATCAAATTCTTCTACATGTCCAGCATCATTCATTCCAAAGTAATTCTCATGTTCAGGTTGAAAGCATTCTTGTCCTCTATTTCCCTGTGGCAGAACTTCCACCAGTGGCTGAACTTCTCTATATCCTTCTATTACATATCCTTCAGCATCATCACTGGGACTTAACCTCAATGTATGACCGGTTTTTTGATATATTGATTGGGGAGTATCTGGAGTTTGGTATATTTTCTCAACATTCTCCAGTTTGAATGAATAATCTTCAAGACTACAATCTTCAAACTTGGTAATTGTTTCTTGTGTCACTGGGTCAACATATTGTCTTAAAGTACCCCAGGGGGTTATTTTAATAATTCCTCCTTCTGGATGAATAAATTGAGGCCATTCTGCCTCTGACGTTATTTGGTTCTCCTTGGTTATATTCTTGATATTTCGTTCTCCTTGTTCTTCCTGTTGACCATTTTCCGTTTTTCTTTTATAAATTGGTGGTGGTGAAGGTAATTTATTCATTGTCTGTTGTAAATAAAAATTTGTTTGACCAGAGAGAGAAAGAAAGAAAGAAAGAAAGAAAAAAAAAAAATTGCTTAATCAGAGAGAAATGGTTTTTTTCTTTATTATATCACAGAAGTCTTTTTTTTTTTTTTTTTTTTTCTATCCTTCTGGTTGTAAAATAAAATTTTTGGCGACTGAAAAATTTTCTTTTCTTTTTTTTTTTTTGTTTAAGTATTTTGCGCCGAAAAAAAAAACGTACTGTATTTGAAATTGCTTTTTTTTTTATTATTTTTTTTTTTAGTTTCTATTCAAGCGCGTTAACCAGCACACACACGTGATCGCGTTCACCACATGACGTATATGCACGCATTACTCATCATCATCATCACTGGCATCAACACCAAAATCAACTAATCGTTCACCCAAATCATTAACAAAATTAACACGTTTATCATTCAACCTAGGATCTAACCGTTTTCTCAACTCCCCGTAGTTTTTGATACCTCGAAGATCTTCATCTGTATGACCAACAGTGATTTCTTGTTGTCTAACACCATCTGGTGGCCATGGTAAATTTAACTGATCGTCTTCTTGATATTCAATAGATATTTCTGGAGTATACCCACTTGTTCGAGGACCGGCAAATGGTATTAACCACACATAAGGATACCCTAATGCATTGGTCAAGTTTTTCCAAATCCCTAAATCATACGGAAACACTAAATCATCAATGGTGAAATTCTTTGGCACAATAGAATCATCATCATCTTCTTTGTGTCTCCTGGTCCAGGTAGTTAGTTTTGGAAATTCCTTGTGATAAAGTTTTTCATAATTCCCTCTAATCATCAACCATAATCGTTCACTAAACCATTGGGTCTCTATTCTTTCCCATTCCCAGATCTCAATTTGTGTCATACCTTTGCAAATATTAATTAAACACCGGATAAACAAAACAAATATACTGGCAAAAACAAAAAAATCTATCGGGGTAAGGAAAATAACTGCCGTCAATTCCTTCTTGTCAAATAAATAACCTGGCATATTGGAATGTTCATAATACAGAATGATACGTTTGCATAGTTGAATAAACAAATAACCCGTACTCCAAATAATCCATCCAAGAAATCTCATAAAATGAGGCAAGTTATCATGACCAACACAATTCAAGGTCCATGGGCAATGATGATCCATTTCCAAAACACATTGATTACATGTTCGACAATGATGAGCTCGAGGTGGTTTATAATTGTTACATTTTTTACAAAACCTACTCCATTCATTAGCCTTAGGAGTATACTTCATTGGAGATTTACCAGGATTGGTAAATATGGCAAATGCATAAGATACCCAAATCATAGTTGCATAAAACTCATAAATCCATTGTTCTTTAGTTGATAAATGATGACGAAGAATAAAATAATGTGACCCATAAGCTAACGTCGCAATAATAATACAGGGTATAATCACCCCTAATATTGGCCATTTAAGTGCAACAGCCATTAGGATCACTTATCTGAAAAAAAAAAATAATAATCCCGTACTTAAAATACAATCCGTCAGAATTTACTTGTTCTCTCGATTCTATTAATCTTTCTCGCGCACTCTCCCATTCTCTTGTGCTGTATTATTTTTTCGTGGTGAACAAAAAAAAAAAAAAAATTCATCGCCAGTGTTATTTCGCCACTCACTTCTTCAACTCAACATGACTTCAATTGGTACTGGTTACGATTTATCAAATAGTGTTTTCTCCCCTGATGGTAGAAATTTCCAAGTGGAATATGCTATGAAAGCCGTGGAGAACGGTGGGACATCAATCGGTATAAAATGTAAAGATGGTGTGGTTTTGGCAGTTGAAAAAATCATTCAGTCAAAATTACTTGTTCCTGGTAAAAATAAACGAATTCAAACAGTAGATAGACATGTGGGAGTAGTATATTCTGGTTTATTACCAGATGGTCGTCATTTTGTCAACAGATGTCGTGACGAAGCACAATCTTATAAATCTATTTTTAAAACTCCAATCACAGTACCTAATTTAATGGACAGAATGGGTATATATGTTCAAAATTACACTTGTTATAACTCAGTAAGACCTTTTGGTGTTGTTTCAATTGTTGCTGGTGTCGACGACAATGGACCTCATTTATACATGATAGAACCAAGTGGAACTTGTTGGGGGTATAGTGGTGCTGCCACCGGTAAAGGAAGACAAATTGCTAAATCAGAATTAGAAAAATTAAACTACGAAGAGTTAACTTGTGCTGAGGCTATAAAACATGCTGCTAAAATTATTCAATTGGCACATGAAGATAACAAGGATAAAGAATATGAATTAGAAATATCTTGGGTTAGTAAAGAACACACTGGAGGTAAACATCAATTCATTCCAGAAGATGTCTTAGAAGAAGCAAAGAAATTCGCCGAAGAAGATGATGATGAAGAAGAGGAAGACGAAGAAGAAGATCAAGAAATGGAAAATTAGAATATTTTTACATAGGCAGTTAGTGGAAATACACACACACACGCGCGCGCACCAACTGAACAGTACAAGAATCGTAACCTAAAAAAAAAAAAAAAAAAAAAAAAAAAACGTAAACAAAACTGAAACACTTTTCAATCAACCAAACACCTCCCTTCACGATATTTGTCACACACATCTGGTCCTCCCCCCCAGCTTCATTACAAATGTCTGAGCTTTTTGACTCAACGATCCTCGAGTCGAGCGACTCACCAGAACAAATAATCACCTTCAAGAAGCCCCAGGATTTATCAATGACTAGCGATAACCAATACTCTCTATCGTCAAGAGATCAATCAAGTCCTTTTATATCCCGTCCAGGGTCACCTGTCAGTAAACCCACTCCTGAATTGTCATCATCTCTTTCAGAAACAATTAAAGATTCATACATACCTGATAAACCGGCTGATGATGTCTTGAACCTTCAAGTATCACAGTTATCCATCACCAAGGGCCCCATGACAATTGACGATGAAATTCTGACAGTTCATAGCTTTTCCCCCAAAAAAACAAAATCAATGTGGAGACATATGAGACCAGAACTACAGCTTCATGATAACCCAGGGGAATCCATTAGTACAACCTCTCGAGAAGAATCCCTCAATAAAGAACTCATTGAACTTAAAATAAAATATGTCAAATTAAGAGAATTTCTTATTGATTTAATGGATAATAGCAACAGTGACCCAACCAGGATTTATAACTTGTTGAATAACAATGAAGGGAAACTAACCTCAGAGCTAGACATGAAACTCCAGAATTTACAACTCGATTATGACGAAGCAATGAAGTTGAATAATGATTTGCACACAAACTTGAGTACTTTTGAATCCAAATTAAAGGACAAAGAAATCCAGATTGACCAATTACATTCATACATCGACTCAATCAATGCATCTGTTAATGAGATTATAAAAAGTTTAACTGATGAAACAACCATAGAGGATCAATCATACATATCACCAACCTTGGAAGAAAAATTAAACACCTTGAAACAAATGATAAACCGGGTAGATAATCATATCCCACTTACACCTTCGTCATTATCTAGTGGCAACTCACAAAATCTACAAGAATCAATGAATACGGTTCACCAATTGCTAATGAGAATTAATGATCTAGAGGTTTATCATGAAACCGAACGTGAACATCTAAAGGCTGAATTATCTATTCATCGAGCTGAGTCCAGCAGAATTAAAAAGACATTTGAATTGATGACATCAAAATTCAATGAGCTTAAGAGTGCTATTGATAAGAAAGAGTCTCATGTCAATGAACAAAGCAACCAAATTGGAGAGTTTAAACGAACAATTTCAGGTTTACAGAATGAATTACAAGGCTTGAGAAAACAATCACCATCAAATTTGGAACCGCAACCGGATAAAATCTCTGATCTTAATTCGAAATTACAACTCAAAAGCATAGCCTTAAGACAACAGTTTGATGTGACTGAGAATCTCAAAATCCAATTGGAAAAGTCATTACAAAAAGAACGAAATTTACGAACAGACCATATCAAATTATCGTCTGCAATTGAGCTGTTCAAAAAAGAAAATGACGATTTAAAATTCAAGATAGAAGAATCTGCTTTTACTTCGGATTCCATGAAGAAGAAAATATCCAGTTTGGAATTACAATACAAGGAATTACTATTATTTGATTCAACTGAATTCAAAAAGTTAATTCATTCGTATGACAAAATTGCTGACGATCGATCATTACTGGATTCAAAGATAAAATACGAAAAATTGGTCACTAAGATTAATGAAATGAAATCATTGGATTTTAAAGACAACAGTTACATGGAGTTTAAGACTTTTCATAACTCAATATTTGAATTTTTTGTTCGGGCAACCGATATACTTATCAACGATCATGTCAGTTTATTATTAAAAGAAAATGACAACCATGAAATCAAAAAACTTAAAACTCAAGTAGAGAAATTGTCTCAAGAGAATGAATCTTTACAAGACGAACTTTCTCGACACGAGTTTGGTTTGGAAGAAGATAGTTTATCTCCAATATCAAAGCTAAGAACAAGTGTATTGACCAAGAAATGGAAAGCTGAACGAGAAAGAAGAATATTGGAAGACCTGGAAGCCAAAAAACGTTTCCATGAAATGGAGATGGAAATTCAAAAATTAAAAGAATTAAATAGTACTCGTACAGATGTGTAAGTTAAGTGTACAAAGTAGCCGTGTCGCACAATCACAGCGTAAACACATCAGTGTTGCACCAACCCTGAGCTATTGGGTCGCATCAACCCGTCGTGTACATTACCACAAAAAGTGAAAAATTTTCCTTTTGTTTTTCTTCACTCTCACGGGTATATCCCTCATTACTTGGTGTATTTTCATTTTTCAAGACTCTTTTCACTTTCCATTATCATTCTTCCATCGTTACACACACATACACCTCGCATCATGTCAATTAACGAAGAAGACTACCTTCAGCTTGAAAAGGAAATCAAGTTAGATGATATTGACTTTTCCGATTTGGAAGAAAAATACGAAGTCGACATTGGATTAGACAATTATGTTATTGTTGATGGAGCCCCAGTTGCTCCAGAAGCCAAAGTTCCTGTTTTAACCAAAGTTTTAAGAAAATTATTTTCTCAAGCCGGTGAAATTGTTGAAGGAGATGATGGTATTCATATGCCATTGGAAAACGGTAAATCCAAGGGTTATCTTTTCATTCAATTCAAGACTCCTGAAATGGCCGATCTTGCTATCAAAAAATTACACGGTAAAAAATTGGATCAAAACCACAGATTATTAGTTAACAAATTGTCTGATATGGAAAAATTTGGTGTCGATGGTGCCGTTTCCGAAGAATTTGTCGAACCAGAAATTGAACCATTCCAATCCCATGGATACTTGAAATCATGGTTGCAAGATGAACAAGGAAGAGACCAAGCTGTTTTGCACTTTGGTGATAGTGTTGGTGTTTATTGGAATAAAAAAGCCAATGAACCAGAACCAGTTATTGAACCAAGAAAAGGATTCACTTCTAAATATGCCAAATTTTCTCCAAAGGGTACTTATTTGTTTTCCATCCATCCACAAGGAGTGCAATCTTGGGGTGGTGAAGATTTCCAAAGCATGAAGAGATTTTTCCATCAACAAGTTAGATTGATTGACTTTTCTCCAAATGAAAAGTATATGGTTACTTTATCTCCAGTTCCAATTGCTTTACCAGATTCTACTGCTGAACGTGCCCAATTCCCATTTGGTCCAGAAAGTGAAGGTCACAAATTGGTTATTTGGGATATGATTACTGGTGAACCAGCAAGAACATTTGCTTTACCACCACACTTGGAAGGTCAAAAAGAAATGCCATGGCCATTGGTCAAATGGTCCTTTGATGACAAATATTGTGCTCGTCAAGGTCCAGACGCTTTGGCTATTTACGAAACTCCTTCATTCCAATTATTGGATAAGAAATTGGTTAAGGTTGATGGTATCCAAGATTTCGAATGGGCTCCAGCTGGCGTTCCTCTTCACAATAGTAAATCATCTACCGGTGAATATGTATTGAGTTACTGGACTCCAGAAAGTTCTAATCAAACTGCAAGAGTTGCCTTGATGCAAATACCATCCAGAGAAATTTTACGTACTGTTAACTTGTTCCAAGTTAGTGATTGTAAGATGCACTGGCAATCCAATGGTAAATTGTTGTGTGTTAAAGTTGACAGACATACTAAATCAGGTAAGACTGTTTTCTCCAATTTGGAATTTTTCAAACCTGCCGAAAGAGATATCCCAGTTGAAAAATTAGAATTGAAAGATGTTGTTGTCAACTTTGCCTGGGAACCTAATTCCGAAAGATTCATCACCATCAGTAGACTTGATGATGGTAACCCTAACCCAGCCATTCCTAAGAGTACCATTTCATTCTATGCTCAAGAAGTCACCAAAGGTAAAAATGCCTCCTCCAAGTACAAGGCATACACCAAGATTGAGAACAAGCATTCCAACACCATCTTTTGGTCACCAAAAGGAAGATACGCTGTTGTTGCTACCATTTCTAGAAGCTCTGGTGAACTTGAGTTTTACGATGTTTCTTTTGATGATGAAAACAACAAGAAATCAACTCCAGCTAATGTTAAATTATTAAAGTCAGATAAATTTGCCGGTATGACCAATATTTCTTGGGATCCTTCTGGTAGATTTGTTGCTGCATGGTCTTCTTCATGGTTACATACCATTGACAATGGTTACAGACTCTATGAATTCACCGGTAATTTATTGAGAGACGATTCAATTGATCAATTTAAAGACTTTGTTTGGAGACCAAGACCTGAATCATTGTTGACCAACAGTGACAAGAAGAAGGTCAGATCCAACTTGCGTGAATACAGTGCACAATTTGAAGAAGCCGATGCCATGGAAGCCGATGCTGCTGTTAGAGAAGCCATTTTGGCTCGTAGAAAGGCTTTGGAAGAATGGAGAGCTTATAGAGCTAAGCATGTTGCTAAACAAGGTGTCAAGTCCAATGATGTTCAAGCTGAAATCATTGAAGAAATCAAAGAAGAGATCATTGAAGAAAAAGAAGAAATTGTTGAATAAATAATTTAAGTATTAAATAGTCTATTTACAGTTAATATTTATTTACATTATACACCTTTTGTACGTAATTGTAACCCATGCCATTGCTTGATTTCATCTTTAAGAAGTTCATTGACCAAACGATGTTGTTTGATCATTGGTAAACCTTTAAACTTTGAACTTTCAACAATAATCGCAAACATAGAACCACATCCACCAGATACATCCTTTACCTGTAAATTAACTGGGTTAAACTCATCTTTAAGTATATTATAAACCTTTTGTTCATAATCATCCATCACTTCAACTGGTTCTTGGGTGGAGTATAGACGATACGACTGAGACCAAAATCTAGTCACTGTTGCTGGTCTTAAAACACTAGTTGTTGTTATAAAGTTTCTTAACATTATGAGATGATATATCTGACACTAATACTCAGTAGTAAGCGTGAATCTGCAGCAAATGATTTGTCGAGTGTGTTGCAGACTACTGAGTTTCTCGTATCTTTTTTTTTTCTTTTCCTCTTTTTAAGATGTTTTTTTTTTTTTTGGAGGATTTTTTATAGATATTTCTACGACTTTTTTTGACATTTTATTGACATTATTATCGACATTATTATCGACATTGGAACCCCACTTCCATATATCACAGAGATGAAACGATGACTATCGTGATGTATAATATCCTACTAACGCTGCTATTCCTATAAAAAAATCTCCACTCACGTCTGGTCAAACAAGTGAATTCATCAACGATACGGTATTTATAAATAACTCATCAGTCTCACCATTGATGTTGTTCCCAATAACATCATCATCGTCATTATCAAGAACAAACACTTTATAGAAAGCGCCTAATAGCAAGTTATCAATATCTATTGTCATAGTCTTATGTTTTCCATGTGACTGCTGTAAATTGTGCTGTTGTTGATATTCCTGAACAGCCATCAATTCTTGAAAGTGAGCCTCTAATGGTTGGAAAATTGAAATAATATAAAACCGAATTACTTTGTTAAAATATTTCCATGCAATGACAGACAATAACCACTTCTTTCTAGTCATTGATCTTGCAAGAGCTGAAGTTTGCTCGATTTTCGATAGCCCCAACTGTTGAATAAGCTTTGACTGATCATGTTGGAGAATATCATTGTGCAAAGCAGTCAAACATTTGAAAAACAACGTCATTAAGTCATGTGATACCTCACGAAGCTTGTAATAATCAAAATCTTCCGTCTTTTGTTCATTACCAGATAATAAGAACCTGTTTGTAGATGTATTCATACGTGATAGTTTGGTGCTGCTTCTGCTGGTCTTCAGCCGAAAACTCTTGATTGAGGGCGATACTTGACTGCTAGCCACTATCAGTGTTTGGTCTTGTGATGTAAATGAAACTGATAATGATGTCGGCGAGCCACAAAAACTCTCTTTTACAAAACTAGCCAATTCCTCTACGGAATACTCTAAAACTGGTCTGGTAAACCCCTTTCTCGTAGTCTTCTGTTGCGATGGCATGAATAATGGCTTCAAATAGTGATATAAGTTTGTGTATATCCTAACATTCCTTGATTCTCTGGTACTACCAGTAGTACCACCAATTCCGCTAGTACCGGACCTTTCTTCCCCTTCACCACCATATATTCCCAACCCAACTTCAATTTGATGGTATTTGTTCAACTTGTTTTGAATATACAGGTCGGCTGGGACCAACATCTTCTTGTGAATATCCAAAAATGAACTATTGTTACTTGGATGATGAGTATGAGAGGCCGCATCCTCCCTTTATCTTCAATTGAAAAGTTTGGGTTGGTGAAATTGTAGATTTTTGCTAAATCAACATCCTGAATGACTGAATTTGAACTATTTGAAGATAGGCAAAGTGTAGTTTTCTTAGAATCATCCAAGTTTTTCTGTAACGTTTCCTGGATTTGCTGTTGGTGGTGGTGGTGGTGGTGATGATGATGCGATCGATGGAAAAGATTATGGAATGTGGAGGAAACTGGCGAATTCATCGAATTTTTTCTTGACCTGGTCGTTGCTACACTATCACTAGTATCACTTCCAAGGCTTTGTGTATCTAGCAGTAATTCTGGTTTCTTTTTGGAGAATAACTTGGTTAATGAAGTTTTTGTAGTAGACCCTGAAACATTTGATGAAAATGAAGTATTTGTGTTCAGTTTTTTCAAAGTATTAAAATCAACATTGGATATTCTTGTTGAACTTGAATCATTTGGGTGTTTGTAAAGAGTATTGTCTCCCATAATAATCACAGTTAACCTTTATAATCTTTATCTATTTGGAAATGCTTTATTTTTTTTTTTTTGACGGGTCTCCACTTCAGTTAATTTTGATTTTCTTAAAGTGGTCTAAGAGAAAAACAACGAAAAAAAAAAAAAAAAAAGTAACTATGTATTTACGTTTAATAAATATATCTTACAGACTTTATTTCCTACCGGTATCAAAATGAAGAACCGTGAAAAGGCTCAGGAGTATATGGCGGAAGGAGATTATGCCAAAGCAATTAACTTTTACTCACTAGCTATAAAAAACGATTCATTCAATTCAAAATTATACTCGTCTAGAGCCAAGGCATATTATTTGAACCTGAAACAACAGCACCCTCAAGAGTCATCTGAAATCCCACAAGCCCAATGGAAGAAAATATTGGATGATTGCAACTTAGCATTGAACAATGATAAGTCGAACTACGATGCGATGTTTTATTCGGGATTAGCACTTGTTTATGGGTTTAAAAAGATTGAGCGAGGCATGAAATTAATAAACGAAAGTTATGAAAAATCCTTAACTAAATCAAAAAATTACAAGCATTTTACCTTGCCACAGTTGATTTATAATGAATTATTAAAAGTCAAAAAGTACAAGAAGAAATTAGAGTTGGAAGAGTACTTGACCACATCGGACCCATTCTTCAACAAATTGGTTTATTTGTTGCAACAAAACTATGAAAAGGAAACCAGTGATTTGTTTAGTAAAGATATAAAGAAAAATGTGCTAGATTATGGATTGACAAAATTGGCAGTACAATACAATAAGGAGATTAGAGAATTAATAGAAATGTTTGAATTACGGTATAATCAACAACACGAAGTCAAAGACCTATCCATTGAACCACCTGATTTTTTGTGCGACCCTATTTCGTTTCATTTATTTCATGATCCTATTATAACACCCTCGGGCCATAGTTATGAGAAAGCCTGGTTGTTTCAACATTTAACAAACCACGAATATGATCCGTTAACACGCCAGAAGTTAACCAAAGAGCAGTGCTACCCCAATTCCATACTCAAGGCTTGTGTTGAATATTATGTCAACAAGGAAGGAAAATAAATGTATAAGGTATACTGTAGTACTGTATGTGATACGATATACTCTAGTGATATTGATGATAAACCGTTGATGCGAATGCACATAATTAATTCTCTTTTTTTTTTTTCTTCGTTTGTACTGGATTCTGTTTTGTGTATGGGTTAATACATTTGGTAGCAGCGACTTCCGAATTGGGATAAAACATAAATACAGTTAGTACTTTCGAAGTCTCAATGATATTTTTCTTTAAACTAAACCAACTGAAAGTTTCAGTTTTTTTTTTTTTTTACAAAAACTAATCCTATAAAAAAAAAAGGAAAGAAAGTCCATATTTTCTTTTTCTTTATCTTTTATTCTTTATCTTTTATTCTTTAATTGGTTTGCAAAATTAGTTCAATGAAAAACCCATTCGAAAGTCTGAGTGATGAGGAGGCTGATGACCCATTCTTTCAGTCCTCAAACAAGTCTCCAAGCTTACCATACGCTGCTTATACGAGTGACAGAAGCTCACCACGTAAAAACTACACACCATTGAATTTTGATTCGGACGATGAAGATGGAAATGCCAGTGAATTTGTTGGATTCCCTGCCTCGAAAACATCATTTCATCACCAACAACAAACATCTCCAAGACAATCTCCAAATATTTTCTCAAAAAGCAAAGCTTTTGGATCAAGTAGCAGAAATATTTATGAGGGTACTCCAGATTTACTGTATGGTAAAACAGGTGGAAGAGGAATTACTCCTCGTGCCCAGTTTACAAGCAAAGAATCTCCCAAAAGACAGAAAATGACTGAAGTAATAATATCTGAGGATGAACTTGATACTGATGAGTACCAAGCTAATATTAGAGGCTCTCCACGCCGCTCTTTCAAAAATAGTGCCGCCATTAGTGAAAGATTTCTTCCTCCACCAAAACCAATTTTCAGTCCAGAAACCTTTGCCGAAGCTAATTCCAGACATAGTGATGAGGGCACCATTACTGATGACTACGACTATAAGCCATATGAAAAGGGACTCGATTACGAAACCAAATCATTGCATTCGGATGTGACTGCTTATAGTGGGGCATCTTATGTATCTGATGAGAATGTTACAGGAGATGACCAAGGAACTAGTGCTTATTTTAGTACTTCAATTGATGGTAATATCATGCAAAATATTGATAATGGATATGTTCCAAATAGAGAAAAGACAATAACTAAGCGAAAGGTTAGATTAGTTGGTGGTAAAGAAGGTAACTTGGTCTTGGAAAATCCTATACCGTCTGAATTAAAAAAGGTTTTGAGTAGAACAGAATCTCCATTTGGTGAATTTACAAATATGTCATATACTGCTTGTACTTCAGACCCAGATAACTTTTCAAATGAAGGCTTTTCGTTACGTGCTGCCAAATATGGAAGAGAAACTGAAATTGTTATTTGTATAACCATGTACAATGAAGATGAGGTAGCATTTGCTAGAACCATGCATGGTGTAATGAAGAACATTGCTCATTTGTGTTCCAGAAATAAATCCAAGGTTTGGGGTAAGGAGAGTTGGAAAAAAATTCAGGTCATTATTGTGGCTGATGGAAGAAATAAGGTAAATCAAAATGTCTTAGAATTGCTTACTGCTACTGGGTGTTACCAAGATAACTTGGCTAGACCTTACGTCAACAACAAGAAGGTTAATGCCCATTTATTTGAGTACACTACCCAAATCTCAATTGATGAAAATTTGAAGTTTAAAGGTGATGAAAAAAATTTAGCACCGGTACAAGTATTGTTTTGCTTGAAGGAATCAAATCAGAAGAAAATCAATTCTCATAGATGGTTGATGAATGCATTTTGTCCAGTGTTGGATCCCAATGTAATTATATTGTTAGACGTTGGTACCAAACCTGATAACCGTGCAATTTACAATCTTTGGAAAGCATTTGATAGAGATTCAAATGTCGCTGGTGCTGCTGGTGAAATTAAAGCCATGAAAGGCAAAGGATGGATGAACTTAACCAATCCTTTAGTGGCTTCACAAAATTTCGAGTATAAATTATCCAATATTCTTGATAAGCCGTTGGAATCATTATTTGGATATATTTCTGTTTTGCCCGGTGCTTTATCAGCATATCGTTACATTGCATTGAAAAACCATGAAGATGGTACTGGACCATTGGCATCTTACTTTAAAGGAGAAGATTTGTTATGTTCCCACGATAAGGACAAAGAGAACACCAAAACCAATTTCTTTGAAGCAAATATGTACTTGGCAGAAGATAGAATTTTATGTTGGGAACTTGTATCTAAAAGAAATGAAAACTGGGTCTTGAAATTTGTTAAATCTGCTACTGGTGAGACAGATGTTCCTGAATCGATTGCGGAATTCTTATCACAAAGAAGAAGATGGATAAATGGGGCATTTTTTGCTGCATTATATTCGTTGTACCATTTTAAGAAAATTTGGAACACTGATCATTCATATTTGAGAAAATTTTGGTTACATGTCGAGTTTATTTATCAACTTGTATCATTAATATTCTCCTTTTTTTCAATTAGTAATTTCTACTTGACATTCTATTTCTTAACTGGGTCATTGGTCAATTATACGGACCTTGGTCACAATGGTGGCTTTTGGATTTTTACCTTGTTCAATTATCTTTGTATATGTGTGTTGACCTCGTTGTTTATTGTTTCCATTGGTAATAGACCGCATGCATCTAAAAATATTTTCAAGACGTTGATTATCTTGTTAACTGTGTGTTCCTTGTATGCATTAATTGTTGGTCTTGTCTTTGTGATTCAAACAATTGCTGATTTTGGTCAGAGTGGTACATCAACATATGTTCTTGTTAGTATCGTCATATCTTTATTGTCCACATACGGGTTATACACTTTAATGTCGATTCTTTACTTGGATCCTTGGCATATGTTAACTTGCTCCATTCAATACTTTTTGATGATCCCGTCTTATACCTGTACATTGCAAATTTTTGCCTTCTGTAACACACATGATGTTTCCTGGGGTACCAAAGGTGATAACAACCCACAAGAAGATATAAAGAATCAATATATTATCGAGAAAAATGAAAGTGGTGAATTTGAAGCTGTTATTGTTGATACCAATATTGATGAAGACTATTTGGAAACATTGTATAACATTCGCGCAAAGAGATCTAACAAGAAAGTCCATTTTGGTAGATCTTCTGAAAAGAAAGCGTCATTGGATGGTGATGATTATGCCAAAGACGTTAGAACAAGAGTGGTTTTACTCTGGTTGGTTTCAAATTTAGTTTTTATTATGACAATGCTTCAAGTCTACGAACCAGGGGATACTGCAAGTAATATCTATCTTGCGTTTATTTTATGGTCTGTGGCAATTCTTGCCCTTTTTAGAGCCGTTGGTTCTCTTGGATACTTGATTCAAAATTATACAAGGTTCTTTGTTGAATCCAAAAGTAAATGGTCAAATAAAAGATCAGGATATTCCGTTCCTACCCATAATCCATTGAATTAGATAAAATACATTATATAATTTAGCAACACTAATAAATATTAATACCCACAGTCACGTGAGTCTAGTATACTGTATGTAATGCTACAACTTTGTTGCGAATTCTCTGTTTTTTTTTTTTTTTTTTTTTTCGCCTTTGTTTTATTGTCAGCAAGCAAGAGAAGATTCTCTCTTACTCTCTCTCTCTCTCTCTCTCTCTATTAAAGATCATCGAAAGATTTTGTTCAAATGTTTTTTCTTTTTATTTTCACCCAGATTTCTCAGGCTTGCAATTTCATCTTTGTATCAACTATACACTCAACAATAATATTTAAGAACACAATGGTGGCATTGCAAAGAAAAAGAAAGAGTGAAACAAGTAGTAAGAATGGAACTAAGAAATTGAAAACTGGATCATTTGCTACTTCCTCATTTATCTTACATTCCTATTCCAAATTACCAGACATTAATGAGTCTCCAAAGGCAAAGACCACTCCGTTAGATATATTTGTCTGGGGTACTGGTTCAATGTGTGAGTTAGGTTTGGGACCAGATTCCAAGAACAAAGAAGTCAAAAGACCAAGATTGAACCCATTTTTGACTGAAGAAAAGTTGGACGGAACCAAGATCGTTGATTTTGCAGTTGGTGGAATGCATACATTAGCATTGGACGGAAAAAACAGAATCTGGTCATGGGGTGGAAATGATAGTGGTGTTTTAGGAAGAGATACATCCCAAGCAAAGGAAGTTCTAAAAGATATGGATGCTGATGAAAGTGATGATGAAGATGGGAATTTAAATGAAGCAGAATCAACCCCTGGATTGGTTGAAGATCTTCCAAAGGATTCCACTATTGTCCAATTGGCAGCAACAGACAACTTGAGTGCTGCATTACTTGATAATGGAGATGTCTATGCATGGGGATGCTTCCGTTGTAACGAAGGTTTGTTGGGATTTTTACGTGATGAAATCAAAATCCAAAAGACTCCATTGAAAATCAAAGAACTTAAGAATATTGTCCAATTGGCTGCTGGTAAAGATCATTTGTTAGCTCTTGACTCTAAGGGTATAGTATATGCTTGGGGTAATGGACAACAATACCAATTGGGTAGAAGAATTTTAGAGAGACATAGATTTAGAAGTTTAGAACCACAACAATTTGGCTTATACAACATCAAATACATTGCAAGTGGTGATTTCCATTGTTTTGCAATTGATCAGGCTGATAATGTTTATGCTTGGGGTTTGAATCAATACGGACAATGCGCCCTTACTGGTGCTAATGGTGAATTAGAAGATGGATCCGTCTTGACCAAACCAACGTTGATTGCTGAATTATCAAAATTGAAAATCAAGGAAATTGCCGCAGGTGAGCATCACACTTTAGCTCTTACTGATGATGGTCACGTATATTCTTGGGGTAGATTAGATATGAAAGAAATTGGTATTTCGAAAGATAAATTGCCAGAATCGACTTTTAGAGACCAACATGGTAATCCTAGATCGGTTCCAACCCCAACAAAGGTTGAATTCAATGCGAAAAAGATATTTTGATCAAAACCATAGGTGTTGGTTCTCACCATTCATTTGCTGTTACTGATGACGGATTTGTTTATGCCTGGGGTTTTGCCGAAACTTATGGGGTTGGATTGGGTCCTTCTATTGATGATGTTGAAGTACCAACCAGGATTGTCAATACTGCTACTAAATATGAAGATATTGTTCTTATTGGTGCTGGTGGCCAATTTTCTGTTAGTGGTGGTGTTAAAATTGAAGACGAAGATAAAGCTGAAGACAGAGTTGAAAAGTATGAAGAATTAGAAGAATAGAAAACGTTTTGTTTGCATATATTTAGATTGTTTTTATCCCCTTAAAATTATTTGTATTTTTATATAGTATTATGAAGTGAAAAGTTGGAAAACAAAAAAAAAAGAAAAAAACCCATATAGCCACCAACAAAAAGTCAATCAATATACATCTTGTATTTTTACCAATCTGTTTGATCCCACTTGACAATTTCTAGAGACTTTTGATGTACATCTTTCTCTGCTTTCTTTCTCATGTAGAAAATAGGACAGTCTTTGTTGGAACATAACACCTCTTGGTGAAGAGAACCCTGACACCTTTGACATTCGGTCCACAATCTGGAAAATTTATTTTCCAAATAATTCATCTGCGAGAGGGCATCACCATATAATGCCGGACCCTTACCATCAACAATACAATTCTGACACAATGCTCCATGGTTTCCTGGTTTCAATGGATTCTTGCAACTTAAACAAACTTCTAATGTCTTTGTAAATCTCATGAGTCCTCCTGCTTTCTTAGGAGCAGCAACCTTGATTGTTCTTGTATGATCCCCGTTTAACAACTCTCTCGTCTTGGAGTCACCCAAAATTGGATTGAAGATTCTTTCCAATGGCTTTGTCAATTGTTGTTCCAAATAATATTTGACATCAATGGGCAATGAATTTTCCAACACATACAACGGATCTTCTGACTTTTCGTAATTCTTATCACTTCCTGTCTTGATAATAACGTATGCCACTCTATCTCCCAATTGTGGTGCAGAACCTGGATCTCTCGCCTTCATACGTTCGGCCAATTCCACATGAGCCTGTTTCGCAGAATAGTCGTGCTTCGAGTACGCCTTTGTAATAACTAATTGAGATAAATCGACTCTATTCTGCAACAAATCTGCAATAGTTTGTTTCACAAATCTTTCAGCTTTACCAACGTCACGCTCTTCCAAAATGAACTCCAAGACTTTGGTGACAACATTCTGTACCAATCGACAGTTGTCTCTTCTGACCGTCTCGATACCTTTAGTGTCCATCTTATCAAACTTTTCTGGCCTTGTCCAATATAATCCAGCATATCTTTTCTTATTGATCAATAAATATGGGAAGTAAACTTTCTCAAACTCCAATTTAATAGGATTCTTAAACTTTGTTGAAACATAATTTGCTGCTTCTTCACCTAATTTCATACACGTTTCTAAATCTTCATATCCAAATCGAACCATGACCGAATCAGTATCCCCATAGATAACCTTAGCATCGTATGGATGACCATTCTTTTTAGAGTAAAACTCTTGCACAACATTCTTTGTTTTCTCAATCATTTCACGACCAAATGCAGTAACGGAAGAAGAAATGGCTAAACATGGCAATTTACCTATATTGGCACCAGTAAAACCATACACCGAGTTTGCAGAAATCTTCAAGGCTAATTGTCTACCATTAAGAACATCTTTTTTGAATGGGTCTGTTTCTTTCTTCAAATCTGCCTTGGCTTTCTTTCTTGCCGTCAACAATTCATCCAAAATGGTTGGTAAAATACCTTTACGCAAATTTGAATTCACAAAATAATCCCCGTTAGGGGTCTTTGTGTAATCTTCTTCTTTTAAGCCATATGCCTGGATACTCTTTTTATTGAGCAAAGTAGTGTAACACAAGTTGTGTGCCATCATAATAGAAGGATATAATGAACTAAAATCCAAAGTTGCAATAGGCACATCATAGTAACCACGCTCTGGTTCAATAACGGTGGCACCTTCGTATTCTTCGTTGGCACCCTCACTTCTAAAGTTAGGTATAACGACATCTTCTTCTAAACATTTTCTGAACAATTGGGAAATAACTTTGATTTGTTGACCTCTAGAAAGTAAATAGGAAAATGGAACACCTGTTACTCTAGCCATCTCTGTATAGTTAACCAAACACATAAGCTTATCTAGTAATCTTAAGGGAAGAAAAGCATCCTTTAAACAGTAAACCGCCAATCTTCGTCTCGTTTCGCTATTTCCATTCTGTAAATCTGTAATAATCGAATGCTGAACATCTTCTTTTTGTTCACCTAAAAAGTGGGCAGAGACAGAGTTCAATGTATATGATCTCAACTTGTATTCTCGATTAATGAATTGTAACAAATCCAATTGCATTCTTCCATCAATGTTAACCACTTTATTTTCTCTCGTACCATATGCTCGAGAGCTGAATACTGAATCCTTGATCTCTTGTTTGACCAGTTTCAATCGACCAAAAAATGGAAACTTTGGCAATTTCAACGCCTCTGCTCGATTCAAAACATACGGAATATCAAAATTTGCTGTATTATAACCGATAATGACATCTGGATCAACCTCACAAATAAATTCCTTCCAGCGCATCAACATATCCTCTTCCTTTTCGTAAGAAAATATTTGAGATCCAATAATTGGTGAACATGACTTTACGGTGAAAACATTTCGAATGAAGGGTTTGGTTTCACCCGACCTTTGAACAACATTGGCAATCTGAATGACAGGATCATGCTTAGCTTCGGGAAAAATACCTTTTCTACCAGCACATTCAATGTCGAATGATAAGATACGAAGCGGTGCCATCTTCAACCATTCACCTTCTGATGGATGAGAAATCAAGTTACGATAATCTATCGAACATTCAATCTGACATGTGGAAATCTTATTAGGCACCAATTTGTACTTTGTTTTTGGTAATGTTATCCAGGACATCCCTGTGATTTTACAATCAATCATTAATCTCAATAAATAATTAATATTATCATAGGTAACTGACTCCGGGGGGAACATACCATTAAACTGGATTTGACCTCTCTCAAATGCACCACGAACTTTAGTAATGTTCCTCGTACTATTAACATATATCTTAAAGTATGGTGTTTTGACATTCTTATTGTAACCCCAGATGGACTCTTTTAATTTGATTTCAACCTTTTCAATACCATCATGTCTAGCTTGAAGATAGCTTACGAATTCTTTCAAGTGTTCATCTTTCAAAAACCCCTTTGGAACAGGACTATAAAAATAATGAACAAAACCTGTCACATTACACAACACCGAGCGTCCTTCTTTAGTTATTCCAAAAAATCTTGCATATGTGTTGTGCTCATCAGAAAACTCTTCTGCATCCAATTGTTGAAACGAGATGTCTTCTTGATCTGGATTAAAATCACTTGGTAATGGGGGTCTAGACCAGGATTGATCTTCTTCGTTTTCCAAACCACGTGCAGCTTGGGTCATGTCAAGTAATTCCTTTTCGAATTCAGAAGGTTCTTCTGATCCCGTAGGAAGTTTGACCTTCTTAAGAAGTTTTTCCTGTGATGGTGTCAATTCTAGCTGCCCATTGATTGTTTGAGATGCCACTGGTAAAGAATGTGCTTGATCTTGATGAATCTCTTCCAAAGCTCTTTTTGAGTTCGACATTTGGTACTTTGGTTTTCGTAGAATGATATCCTATAAGTGAAATAAAAAAAAAAAGTAAAAAGAATAGCTTACAAATTTTGCTCTTTCTATTTGGTGGAATAGATTTCTCATTTTTTTCTTTTTTTGAAAGAGCTTTTTGTTCGCGCGTCTGTTAGAGAGAAGACGCGTGTGCTCTTCCCACAGACTGTACCCACAATTTTGTTTCCGCGCGCAATTTCACTGTAGCATGATATATGAGACAAAGTAATGTAATTGACTGTTACTATTGTCAAAATAACAAAACCTGAAGACGATAGTACAGTACTCGGAAAATCATTGAGATTGTCAGTATAATTATGGTGATATTTATACTGTATTGGGATTCCATATTCCTGGTGATTAGTATTTCGAATCACAATCCAAAATCATTTAACCCGAGTAAAACCAGTTTCTTGTGTTTAGTAAATTCGTAGAGTATTGACATCTTTAGAGAGAAACTGTGTTCAATCATATAAATATACTACAATTACATCAACGGTAATCAGATACTTGGTTCTATGTTTATTAGTAAAGGGTATGAAACTTTTGTTACAAACCATCACTCTGTTGCAAAACATCATCCACTTACTTAAGTTAAAATTCACCAGTAGTAATTTAATTGCAGTGTTCACTCATCTCTCAGGCAAGAAATTTGCCTGATCACTAATATTTCTAGCAACCCCGATGTCTACCAGTTTCTAAATGGAACCCAAATATCCTCAATTGTTTCATCGTCATCACCAACAATGAAATAATATGGGAAACAAGCAGCAGCAATACATGCATGTTGTGGAATGATTCTTAATTTTGTTCCATAAGGGAAAAACTTGCATACATTGGTTTGACCACTTCCATGTGGTTGCAATATTCCATGTTCTTGACTGAGTTTTCCAACAACCCAATCACCATAACCCTCAGGCTTTACAATCTTTCCAAATCCAGGTTTCTTGCTCGATTCTCGGGCTAATGCAAGGACACCGGCATTGATAAGTTGCTCACCAGGACTTTTATCGCCCCTGCCCGGGTATGTCGATACAACTTCAGCCAATACGGACAATGATATGTCTTTTTCATCAACACAAGCAGTGGATAACTGCTGCAAGTCACAACAAGGATAGTTACCAGCATGCAACTCCAATTCACCAAACAATGGTTCATCACCCATAGCATGTGTCAATTCATCTATGCTCAATAGTTCGGAAGCATGGGCTGTAGGAGTAGCACCTACAGAAAGAACCAAGTGAATATTTGGGTCTATCTCTTTAGCAATTTTAGCAGCTTTGTTGACGGTCTGAATTTCTTCAATGAGCAAAGATCTCGCAGATGATTCATTGTCTACGGAATATGAATTGCCGGCATGACAATAAAAGCCAAATAATTCAACATGTGTTTTGGTCTCATCATCTTCTAACAATTTCTTTATCAATTGACCCATAGGTTCTCCTTCAACTTGCAAACCGGCCCTATGATACCCTTGATCGACTTTAAGGAATACTGACCATCTTTTTTTAACATTCAGTTCTTTCTGCTTTGAGTATGATACCAATGCCTCAATTTGATCCACACTGTCCACCATAATGGAAAACCGATCAACTTTATTTGCAAACTCAGCATATTGTGGAATACTTGACTTGACAGCTGGCAAACTGAAATGAATATCTTTGATTTTACTGCATTTTACCATATTCCATGCTTCCATCATGGTAGATACAACAATTCTATCCGTATATCCATTAATCTGCAATTCAGTTCCTTCAAGGGTCTTGTGGGTTTTAACATGAGCACGAAACTTGGCTCCTAACGATTCAGCATTCTTGGCCATACGCTGACAGTTTGATGCGTATTTTGGTTTGCTTATTATAAGTGCTGGTGTTGGTAAATCAGTAATTGATTTTCCAGCATATTGTTTAACAAGCTGTTCCTTGTTGGCAATTGGCACCTTGGAATACTGCTCTTGATAAGACATGAAATTATTAAATTGTCGTTTATGATCAACTTCAGAATCTGTGTTCAACATTTTTTTTTTTTTTTTCAATTTTTCCGGAACAGACAAATAACCGGTCAAAATAAAAATTATACCAGATACGGGGTTCACTTCGGTTAAAGCAGAATGTATGGTCAATGTTATGTTTGTGTAACATTATAAGACAAAAAATAATATATATAAAAAAACGTATGTACTACACAACAAATCAAATGACACATTATAGCTAATTAGAGCAATATCCAGAATGCTAACAAAGAAAATAAAAGTACAAACTTAGAATAGTAGTTCCATTTTTCAGGTATCTGATGTTTCTGCCCCGTTAGGTTCACTCACACTTGTTTCTCGTGTAAGTTCGGTGATTTTATCATCCGAGCTTATGATACATGATAATGAAGTTTCTGTTACAGATCTCTTACCTTGAGGTAATGGTCCCGGTCTTGGAGGAATATGTTCAATTGAATGAGATCTTACTGGGCTCCCTGTTCGGGACAAATCTAATGATGACGCAGATGTGGAGTAGCCATTTCTATTTGATGTGATGCCGTTTTTGCTTGAGCCACTAGTTGGACTATTTCCTAGACTACTCAATAACGTTCCGCTGCCAC
The DNA here is from genome assembly GCA_911254575.1 of Candida sanyaensis. NCBI lineage: Eukaryota > Fungi > Ascomycota > Pichiomycetes > Serinales > Debaryomycetaceae > Candida > Candida sanyaensis. The sequence continues at coordinate 143,754 of CAJVQF010000011.1, forward strand.
TTTTGATTGCACCATTTTTCAAATTCTTAGCCAAATCTGAAGTTCTATTATTGTTATTTTGCTTGGATAATTCCTTCAATTGGTTAATGTTATGAATACACTTGTTAATGGTCTGCATCAACAATTTCGGTTTCAAAGGTTTTGAAACGTAATCATCCATACCCTTGGCCAATGATTTTTCACGGTCCCCTAACATTGCATGCGCAGTAAGCGCAATAATAGGGGTTCTAAAACTCAAGGAATCTATTGGGTTCGACTTCTTTTCCCACTGTCTAATTTTCTCAGTAGCCTCAAATCCTCCCATGACTGGCATTTGAACGTCCATTAATACAACATCATATTTGTTCTTTTTGATTGCTTCATATGCCTCCAACCCATTTTCAACAACTTCTATCTGATGGCCCTGTTTCTCCAAGATTCTTACTGCTAATTTTTGATTGACAAGATTATCCTCAGCAAGCAAAATCTTATAGCTGACAGATTCATCTGAATTTTGAGAAATTGATCTTGATTCTAATGCTGGTATTATGGCACTTGCCAAATCGGTAATTGAGCATGGTGTGTTACCATATGATGAAATTCCCAAATCAATACATACCCTCATATTCAATTGAGGAATGGAATGATGAACCAAAACCAAAGGAATATACTTCACCTCTGAGAGAAGACGCAACTTCTTGGCTGTTTCAATGGAATCAATCATAATAATATCATATTTAATTGGTTCAGATAAGTTCGCGTCCTCAATATTTCTAACAATTATTGGGTTTAAACCTAATTCAAGAATACCATTGCCGATTTCTTGCAACTCTTCGTCACTATGCTCAGTTGAAACAAATAAAACATAGTGTGAACTAAATGGCAACAATTGTTCAGTTTGTCTGGTATACCGAATATTTGAAGGAGAAACACTCACAGTAAAGTAGAAATTAGACCCAGATCCGTATTCCGAAGTTACCCAGATTTCACCACCCATAAGATGAATTAATTGTTTTGAAATAGACAAACCAAGACCGGTACCACCAAACTTTCTCGTGGTGGAACCATCTGCTTGACAGAACGTATCAAAGATTAATCCCAATTTATCCTTTTCAATACCAATACCAGTGTCACTAACACAGACTTCAAGCAACAATTTATCGGAATCTTCTCCTATTTTATCTGACTTTTTCACGCTCACACTGACTTTTCCTTCTTTGGTGAACTTGATTGCGTTACCTGCCAAGTTTAAGATGACCTGTCTTAATCTGAACGAATCACCAATTAAATTATCAGGGAAAGATGAATCACATTGATAAGTTAAATCCAAATTCTTTTCAATGGCCTTCACAGCAAGAGTTTTTAACGCGCCAAAAACCGTTCCTCTCAAAGAAAAATCAATTTGCTCAACCGTCATTCTGTTAGCTTCAATCTTTGAAATATCTAAAATATCATCAATAATAGTCAACAATGAGTTAGCTAAATTATGTACGATGGACAACATTTCTCTTTGGTATTGGGTCAATTCCGTATCCAATGATAATTGGGTCATACCGATGATACCATTCAAGGGAGTTCTAATTTCATGCGACATATTAGCCAAAAATTCTGATTTGGCACTATTGGCTAATTCAGCAGCTTCTCTGGCAGCTGTATTTCTTTGAAGGGATTCTCTTAAATTGAACACCATTTGATTGATTTTTGTTTTCAAAGCATCCATTTCACCCAGCGCCTCAACAGTAATAAATCTGGTAAAATCACCATCGGTAGCAGCAGCAGTAATTTGTGCAAAAGCTCTCACTTGTGATGTTAAATTAGAAGCCATGGTATTGACGTTGGATGTAATTTCTTTCCATAACCCATCTACGTCGCTGACTTGAGCCTGGATACCCAATTTACCATTGATACCAACATCCTGTGCCACTTTGGACACTTCCGAAGCGAATAACTGTAATGAGTCAACCATTTTATTGATTGTATTTTTCAACTGCAAAATCTCACCTTGGGCATGCACATCAATCTTCTGTGATAAGTCACCATGAGCAACAGCTGTGGTAACAGTAGCAATAGATCTAACTTGGTTTGTTAAATTTGTGGCCATCAAATTGACATTTTCAGTCACTTGTTTCCATGCCCCTTCCACATCCTGGACATTTGCTTGACCCCCTAGTATACCTAACGTACCAACTTCTCTGGATAATGTAGTAACAGCAAGGGCAAAATTTTGCAATCGATCCACCATTTGATTAATGGTTAATTTCAAATTTAAAATCTCTCCTTTACAGTCTGCAGTAACCTTCTTTGATAAATCACCCTTGGCAACCGCCGTTGTAACATTAGCAATATTTCTAACTTGGGTGGTCAAATTAAGTGCCATGGCATTTACATTGTCGGTTAATTCTTTCCAAATACCTTCAACATTTTCAATTAATGCCTGGCCCCCTAGAATACCCAAGACACCAACATCTCTGGCAACCTTGGAAACCTCAAAAGCAAAAGTTCGTAATTGATCCACCATGGTATTTATTGTTCGTTGCAACTGTAATATCTCACCTTGGGCATGAACATTAATCTTTCTTGACAAGTCGCCTCGTGCAACGGCTCTTGTAACGTCAGCAATTTCTCTGACTTGATTTGTTAAATTAAGGGCCATAATATTGACATTATCTGTCAATGACCGCCAAATTCCCACAGACCCATCGTTTTTCGCTTGGCCACCCAATTCACCATTGGCAACCTCTGTGGCAACTTTTGTAACTTCATTGGCAAACGTTTGTAATTGATCCATCATCGTGTTGATGGTTATCTTGACCTTCAAAATTTCTGGATCATTTTCAACAGTATGGATCTCCACTTTTTTGGATAAATCACCCATGGCAACAGAAATAACCACAGTACCAATCTCACTCAAGGCTTGTTGAAACGCCTTGTTTGCAGTTTTGGATGTTTCTAGTTCATTTTTATAGTCGTTTATGGTCAAATTTTGTTGTCTGATATGTTTAATCAAATCGTTTCGTATCTCCTTGTAATGTTGGTTGTATAAATCGGGGTCTTCAAGAATTTTCAAAATTTCATCTTGGGAATAAGATGAAGAAGTTGTTAACATAACAGGGGAATTTTGAAAATCAATATTAGTATCGATGGTATTGTAACTACTATTACTGCTAATCTGAGGATTAGAAGCTAGATCAGTAGCAGTTGTTTTCTGTTTCTTGTTTGGAGGAATAATTTTGGAAAAAAATATTGTTGTTGGAATAAACAAAGTAGAATAGCACCAATAAAAAAAAAAAAAATTTTTTTCTTTTATCAAAGATAAAATACAATAAAAATAACAGACAGTAACTTCAACGTTTCTAAAATCTAATGTAAAAACCAAATTATAAAACTTCGTTCAAATAAAATGTTATTAATAGGTTTTGTTCTAGTTTTCTATGTTTCTGAAAGATGTTCCTTTTTTTTGTTTTTTTTTTTAGTTCAGATTTTTTGAGTTTACTTTCAATATTTAAGTTTTAATTTTCTTTTTTTTTTTTATCTGTATCAGCGAGGGGAGGGGAGAGATAAAGAGAAGAGAATATTTACTTTTGTTATTGACGAACTGGGGGTGGGTTGATTTAATAGCTAAGCAAAGTAAAATCAAAAACCAAAAAAACAACTATTCTAACTGTATCTTGTTAATTTGACTATGTGATGTGAAAGATATCAAGAACTAATCTCTCCTTTAAATCTGGTAACAATGTGTAAAATTCATCCCACAATTGTTGACCCATGCACCACAAAAAAAATAATCTCAAGAGGTGTTAAAAAATAAAAATAAAAAGACAAAGTGTCATGATATATAATCAGCTCTACATTCTTGATGTGACTATTGATGCTGGCTCAATCGGTACAATTCTGCCCTGTGTTACTAACAACATAATGGATGATGGATTTCGTCATTACGGGGGGGCTTTAGCTTCATCTTTTGCCATGTGGTTATGAACAATATCCCTTTGTGGTAAAAGTGGTTTAACATGACAATTAGATTACATTTATGTATTTATTTATTTATTTTTTCTTTTTTAAGATCTTAGCTTATGCTAGGTTTGGTTGTCAAGGTACAAACTAGGAGCGTAAATGCAGTATATATAGAGGACATGGATTATTGTACTGAATTGTGATTTTTTTCTTTAGATTATTGCTATTCATACAGTAAAATTTAGATTTACAGAACCAAATTTGAACTCTGTGTATTTATGACAGCATAAGCCATGTTAGATATATTTATGTTGATCAACTAATTGAGATTTTCCCATAAAGTTTCATACTAGTATTCAGTTTATATCTACAGTACAGACCAACAGGAGAATTAGCATAAGGAAAATCAGCCATCTGAAAAAATAAAAAGGTTAAATAAAAGAAAACGCGATGACGTCATAATGTGTTGAATATATTTTCAAGCATGTGCTATTGATGTTGGTATAAAGTAACCCCAAAGTGATTAATTCTTCTCAGTTGTTCTACTAAAACACTAAATTAAAATTGCTGATTTGCTAATTTGCTTATATAACACGATCAGAAATTTGGGGTAATATTTAATTAATTTCGTACGTAATTACGACTAAATTTTGATCTTGCGTTACTCACTGGTTTATGAAAACCTCATAATTGATCTTTTAAACAAACATAAATACAAAGTTGATCATCAAGAATATAATAGTAAAACAATTGAAATTCCACCAAGATAAACAATAATAGGCATCATCTAAGTTCAGTTTAGATGTTTATGTATTTCTCAAAGTTTCTAAATATAGCTCGTTCCTTGTTTTGTCCTTTGCTCAAACTCGGAAATAAGCCTTCTTAATAGCGGAAGAACGTTTACACATTATCCACAACATCAACATGTATTGTCTAAACGGTTACATCAGTTTAGTTTTACACTAAAGAGAAAGTACTGTGATTATGGAGTACCTACCAATCCTCGAATTTTTCTGCATGTGCATGAACCTATATACAGGAAAAAAACCACCGTGCGACTTTCAAAATTTTGACAAAAAACTCAAAAAAAAAAGTCGCACTTTTTTTTGAACTTTTTTTTCTCTGAGCCCGAATCAAAACAAATCGTCGAAAATTTTCGCGGTATTTCGACGAAACCACAACAAACAAAAAAAAATCAAATGTTTATACCACTTCTTTTTCTTCAACAATCAACAAAAATCAACAATTTACACATGTTTTCAACGTTTTAATTGATTTTTGATCCTCTATAATGTTTTAAATTAACATAGGTATGTTTATTTTATTATTTTTGATTTATTTAGAATAATTTACTAACAATATTGCATTCTTTTTGCTTGTTTTCAGCTATTTTAGTCACCATATCATGCAAATGGTGGTCATTCAATGCTTCTAGTTGATCACGAAAGGGTAAGTGCCTTTGGTTTATTTATATTTTGCTGTTTTGGTTGGTTTCCTTCAATTTCTGTGAAGAATTGGTTTCTTTTGGTGCATTAGCCTCTAAAAATGGTTCTTTTTTGGTTGTAACCTTTTTTTTAACTAGTTTAACTTGTTTTTGAAGGGTTTTCATTCAATTTAACTAAGTTTTGTTGTTATTCTGACTATTTGATGTTAGTTGTTGGCCTTTTTCTGGTTAATTTGCTGCTTATTTGATAAAAATCGCCAAGTTTATTTGGTTTACATGCCCCAGGGCCAGAAATATGCTCACAACGTGTATTAAGAGTATTTATTTTCTTTGATTTTACTGTTTGCGATGGTTTTATTTTGCTTTTTAAGCTGAAATTTGAAGGTCTGGCTTCTTTGAAGTGTTTTGATGGTAATAAGTATTAAAATGTACTATTTCAATGGTTCTTTTTGCATAAATGACAAGTGAGAGTTGACATAACAATGGCTAGTTATATGATACACTTCAGTTGCTTTAAATGTACAATTTTTATCTTGTTTTCTTTCTTTCTGTATGAAAATTGCTAAGATAATTGGTGTTCCGACTTCATAGTTATATAATCAACCTAATATTCTAAGTATTTTAACTCAATTGAAGTAGCTAAAGCCTTGTTTGATATACAATAAATAAACATCTTTAATCTAGCATTATTAACATCAGAACTTGTCTCTATAAGTACTAGTAATTTTACTTGTTGAAGTCTTTGCAAAAAAAATTAATACTTAGAAAAAAAAAATTCTAAGTGAAAAAATGCTAAGATTCATAAAATTATCAAGAATATAAGCACTTTTAACAACAAATTCATGCACCCACAAGCAATATAACACTCTAAATCTTGTATAAACAAATAGATATTACTTTTATCTTGCTATTGGGCCCTTTTTCTGTGTTAAATGTGCTTTATTATAAGCTAAAATGATTGCTATTAATACTCTTTGTATTTTATCCCATGTTTAGCAGGAAAAATTGACCTTAGACGTCTATATATCAACATGATTGGTTATAAATGAGCATAATTAGTTATATATAACATCTACATTTAGTTAATAATCAATATTTAGTACTATATGTGTAGTTTTAACTGTTTCAAGGATGTTATGGGTGTTTGCAAAAATTTATTAAGATTTTGCACCCAATTTTTGATTAAAATGGAAGGAATTTACTTTTATCACGAATAATTACTAGAAAAAGCAGAAAAAATGGTTTAGAAGTAGCTAAACTTAAGCATATCACAGACTTGTATTAGTATTCAATATTTCTCAAATTTTATAATGCATATTTTGTTGTATATAATGCTTTATTCATCATTATATAAATGGTAAAGACTTAGAAAAAAATTACACAGTTAATCCCGTAATACATATGGGAATAACCTTTTTTTTTAAATAGGTTCAAACTTTTTTTTTGAGTGCGACTTTTGTCAAAAAATTTTGTGTAATATGCACATGCACGAGCCTGAAAATTCGAGGATGGGAAATCGTTCGTGATTATGTATTCATGTCTACATACACAAAATAAAACAAATTTTGAAACCAGAAATGATCATTATTATTATATACAGAAAAATAGAAATAATTCTTAAACACTCCTTTTACATGGCTCCGCTACCTCTCATCAATTCTGCAATTTTATTGTTCAAAACTGGATCATTTTTAATTCTCTTTTGCATCTTGGTGGCTTCAGCGAAAGATGTGGCTTGAATTTTTTCTTCAATTGATCTTGCCAAATCACTACTTTCTTCAAACAAGACAACAGCATCATCGACTTCATCTTTTTGCAATTTAATTTGAGCTAATGAGATTCTAGCCAACTCACTCTTTGGATCAATAGCACAGGCCTTGGTCAATAACTCTTCAGCTTCACCGATTTTTTCTAAAGATTCTCTAGAAATAACAGTGGCTTCATTAATCAATGGCAAAGCACCCACGGAAAATCTCTCCAATTTTTCTTGTAATCTAGAAGCAATTTCAAATTGTTTACATGCACCTTGGATATCACCCTTATCGGCCAAGATTTCACCATAATAGTTTGGTACTTCTGGGGAAGTAGGGAATTTCAATTTTGCTTCAGTGAATTTTTCGTTGGCTAAATCAGTCTGACCATTCTTATAAGTAATACAAGCCAATTGGATGTATGCGTAAACATTGTCTGGATGCAATTCCTTAGCTTTATTGAAATTGGTTTCGGCATTAGCCAAATCACCAGTTAAGTAATACAATTGACCCAAGTGGTAGTAAATGTCAGGACATTCACTATCCAAGTTCTCAGCAGTTTTGAAATCTTTCAAAGCAGCATCATATGAGGATTTATCAGCGTTGATCAATGCTCTAAACACATAAGCTCTGGCTCTTGGTATCAATGAAATAGCCTTTTCAATAGATTCAAAAGCACTAGTTGGGTCATTCTTCAAAAATTGGAAAGCAGCCAAGTATTCCAATGCAACAGCTTTAACTGGATCTTCATCTTCCAAATTAGAAACAGCTTGGTTAATCAAAGTGTCAGCTTCATCGTATCCATGTTGAGTGTTAGCATTGATCTTTTGTAATGCTTCATACAAAAATTTAGCACCACCTTCACTGTTTTCGTTAATTCCTTCTGGTTCGGATTCTTCAACAAAAGCACCAAAGAATGAACCAATAGTAGCGGCAGATGGCAAAACCAAAGTCTTTGGCTTTTGTTCAACGATTTTAATAGAGTGCTTTCTCAAAACTCTTTCTAAAACTTGCTCAATGGATTTATTGGAGAAACCACCGTAGATGGTCAAAGCTGTCAAATCAAACATGGCGTCTTCATATTGTTCCAAAACTTCAAAAGAAGTAGCTCTTCTTAAAATACACTTGGTGTAATCTGGTTTCATCTTGATAGCTTCGGTTGTATCCTTAATGACATTTTCGTGATCTTCCAAAGCAGCGTAACAAGCAGATCTATTTGAATAATAGATCGGATCATGTTTCAATTCCAATGCGGCGCTGTAGAACTCAATGGCTCTCTTGTATTCTTTGTTTTTGAATTCGTTGTTACCATCTTCCTTCAATTGCATTGCCCATTCTTCCTTTTCACCTTCCAGTAATTTTGAAATAACTTCTTCAGTTAAGGCTGGCAATCCTTTTGAATCAGTAGGATATTTAGCATTGGAATTAGATTTATCACCTTGGCTTGAATTGGCTGGTTCTGGGGAAGATTTAGACTTCTTAGACTTCTTGCTCTTTTTCTTGGTAGAAGAAGAATCTTGGCTACCAGATTTATCAGATCTGTTAACTGATCCAGTTTCTTGTTGTTGAGTGTAATAATAGTATGCCCCAACAGCAGAAAATGCAGTTAATGCAGTGACAATTATAGCTGTCTTATTCTTTATGAAAAAATTATCTGACATGGTCCTCTAATATAATTTAATAAAAATATATATGATAATTAGATACACTCCAATGAACGGATGAGGATTAATGGGATACAGCTCTTTGTAGAATGTCCTGGAAGTGACTGATGAAAAACTTTTACTTTTACTTTTCTTTCTGGCTTTTCTTTCGCATTTTTAGAGCAATGGCAATTTTTTCATTCGTTAGCCCAGGAAAAAAAAAAAAAAAAAAAATTAAAAAATTCCTGACGGGTAGTGTAAATGAGGAGAGAAAGAATGAAAACAAAAAGAGGGTAAACTTGCTATTGCCATGTTAATAAATACCATTGCTACGTTGCTCTTTCTTCTACTTCAAGTCAAATGTCAATTCAAAATTAATTCTAATACATCAAATTCTCTGATATAGATATATAATACTATTTAGTATAGAAATGAACAGCGGAATGTTTTACGCTTGGTATCTACGTCTTGCACTTTGGTTATCTTCTTCTCGGACCACATCATCGTAGCTCGGTAATGTTGAACTTTCCTCTTTCCCCGTTGTTAAATCATCTCCTGAAACAGAAGAGCCTTGAGGTGAATATCGACTGTCCGCCAATGGAGGTGTAGGAGTAGATTCGTTGAGTCGCTGCTGGATCTGTTGTATGTTATCAAGTTGTAGTCCACTGGAAACCTTAATATTAGTGCATTTCAATTCAACCTCTCTAATCTTCTTGGTATTAGCTGAAGACGACTCATCACCTTGAAAGGGCTCTGCGGTAAATCCAGCTTTGATAATTAAATCGTAAGACCTTCCAATATTACAAGTTCTGAAACTTGGTGCGACATCGTCTGGGATTACACAATTGGCAAACAATTTCTTTGGAATCTCTAATTCGAATACATTCTTACCGGCACCTCCTTTAGACGTTGTAATCAGGGAATTTCTATTCCTGGAACTATCCATCAAATCAAACTTCAAATTTGAATAACTGTTGTTGCATAATGGTATGGTTTGGACGTTAGTACCCATATGGTACTCACTTGTTCCAGAATCATTCTCCACCACTGAGATTGCTGTTGTGGATATCAAAGAAACCGAAATATACTGCAAATATATAACTCCTAACCCATTAGACTCCTCCGGTCTGCCATATTTCAGTAATGAATAAGTGCTTGGATCCACTGATGACAAAAGATACAACTTGAATGATGCTAATTTCGAAGGCACTAGTAGTGTAGGATATTTAAATCTAACCTCAAAAGAAAATGGAACATCTACAGGAGTAATCTTTGGGTATTTAAACGGCAGTGACTGTTTATTCGGAGCTGGTTGTTGAATACTGTAGTTAGTAGTCAGAGCCGAATCCGAAGAAAATAGTCTTTGAAAGAATCCTTGCTTTTTCGGTTGAATTTGTTGTGCCAACTGTGAAGGAACTCTTTGAACTTGCGGTTTTGCTCCAGGTGGAACCTCGACCCCCACTATACTCGGGATTCTGCTTCTAAAAATCACATCCTTTCGAACAAACACCTCTTTGTACAGTTCCTCTTGTCCAATAGTTTGTGGATCGGTTTCCACGGGTAAAAATGTGAATGGCTCAAATGAACGCAAGTTTACCTTGAATATTGATGATCTCTTACACGTCACCTTAATGTAATACTTGATAGTTGCAAAATTCCCCATTCCCGAAATGGATGGTGGTAATTGTGAGGTAATGTGATACGGTAGCTGGGATTGCGAGGGGCTCTTCTGTGTCACACCGTTCGGACCGGTAACGAATTCCTGATAGTATTGTTGAGCTTTATACTTCACAAAATCACTATTAAAATTTCCATTGTTTATCATTACATCAAGTGTTTTTTTATTAATTTGTACTTTATTGGTAATTCCTCCTCTTTTCACACATGAATTTGACATGGGGATCCTGAACTCAAACGGGTAAGAGTAGTTTCCGGGAGCGAGGGTGAACTCCTTTGCTTGACTTACCTGACGAATATTATCCGGAGGAAAAACAATTGAACTATCGTAAAGGATTTTATGAACATCCTGGATAACTTTCTCCTTTTCCTTTTTACCGTTGGTTTTTGGAATCGAAAGCTGAGTAATTGATTCACCTTCAAGTTTGACTTGAATCCAGTTCAATGAAATCGCCCTTGTAACCACCAACGTTACCGTTCCTTTAAGAATATCATGGTTGGTGAACGCTCCAGAATGTGGACGTTCTATTTCGATTTTAACATCAGACATTTCCTTTAAGGTCTATCAGATTCAGGTCAAGTGAATTTATTCCCAAAAAAAAAAAAAATTAACAAATCTACAAGCACAGTCAAGCTATCAATGCGTGGAAAAAATTATAATAAAAAAAAAAAAAAAAAATACAAGAAAGTAAGAGGCACAATAATACTGAGAGAGACTGGTGCCTCTGGTACTGTGGCGAAGTTACAAACTATAAGATCAATAAACCGTATTTATTATGATTTCGAATATGAAAATTATAATTTAATAGCTGTTTATTTGAGGCAAGTTAATGTAAGTTGAAAAGTTGGTTACTCTTACAGTAGTATAGAAATCGTGAAATACTTTTTATTTTCATTATTATAACATCATTGATTATTGAGATATCCACACGACCATCCCTGACAAATTAGAAATATTTGCAATTGTATATTTTCGATGTTGAAGTGGGAATAATAAAACTATTAGAAATCGGATTGTAAACTTATGTCAACTCACTCCCCTCATAGCTTAACTACATTTCCATCTACCCACTACTGAGTTACGCTCTGGACATTATGCGATATAATGTATTATAGTACCAGGATCAGTCAAGGTTTTAGTTGTAAAGAGAATTTATTCCACGCGTTACATTCATCAAAGGCTGTGCAAAATATGTCACTGTGAGTATACCTAGACAATTGGATTATATGGAACCAAATAAATCTCTCTTGCTCCTTAAATGACGTAACCCGCGTATTTTCGTTTATTTTGTCTCTGCATCATATCCATTAGCAGTTGTTTGTTAAAGGATTTGCGGATTTTCAGATTTGCTACCTCTTAAGTACTGTTTGATGGATATAACTAACAGATTTACTGGCGCAATCGTTGCAATTGTTGTTGACTTCTCCTTCCCCCCACCCACCTGATCACTTCGTTTGATTTTGTACAACAAAAACCGAATGACTGGATTCACTGGACGAACAGAAACGACAAAGGGGAAAGAAAAAAAAAAAAAATATAGAACGGAAAAAAATTGCCACTTACTTACAAGCCCTTTTATTGCTTCTTCCATTTCATTAAAGAATCAATTGCATATTCAATTTAAAAAATGTCTGCTCTCCCAGAAATTGAAATCGTTCAAGAAGGTGATAACCAAACTTTTGCCCAACCAGGTGATACTGTAACCATTCATTACGATGGTAAGTTAACCAACGGTAAAGAATTCGATTCATCAAGAAAGAGAGGTAAGCCATTCACCTGTACCGTTGGTGTTGGTCAAGTAATCAAAGGTTGGGATATTTCATTAACTAACAACTATGGTAAAGGTGGTATTCCAAAAATTTCCAAAGGTACTAAGGCTATTTTGACAATTCCATCTGATTTGGCTTACGGTCCAAGAGGTATTCCTCCAATCATTGGTCCTAACGAAACTTTAGTTTTTGAAGTTGAATTATTAGGTGTCAATGGAAATTAGAGAAAAACGTATGTTCTCTTATAGAACCTAGAATCGAATTGTATGTTGGCTAGCCTTTAAGAATGGTTGTACATTGTGTTTGGGGATATACTACTTATTAATATACAAAGTACCATCTCGAATGGTTATATTCTCCGATACAGGTATAGTCGGAAGGGTCACCTTGTATTGTACATCAAATACCCTAAAATTCGGCAACTTTATGCGATCCGAACTTGCAGTACTCAAGTCATCTTCTCTTGTATATGTACCATAAAATTCCATGGTATGTCTGCTGAATGGCAATACTGGGAATATACCTTGCCTAAATGGTGTCACATTTCTTTCATCCTGCAGAAAGTCCCAATCTTGTTCAAATCCAGATAGTTCTGTTGTGAAGCTAAATATCCTGGGTGTTGGGTTCTCTAGAATGAACTGTAGTTTGAATTTGTCATCGTCTTTCTTTGCCCTAAATAACACTCGTGGCTCAGATAACGGCAATTTAGTCACCCATTCAGGAGTATGATATTCAACCAACAGATCGCTATTCTTTCTTTTCCACTTGACAACAACTGAGCACAAAATTTCCACATTCCTGTGACTGAAACCGCTTTTACTCTTTGTTACAAATAGCTGAGCATTGTCCTGCGGAGTGTCCACCAATTCGACTATTAACTCGGGATTCTTAGATACCAATTGAAAATCTATGGAAATAATATCTAAATGCTCTCCTGCAGAGCCTTCCATAAACTCTTTATACTGGTCAACTATATCTAGTCTTGCTTCCCATAATCGTACAGCTATCGGCATGTTGTGGTCCGACTTAAAGGGCAAAATAAAGGGTGACGGCATGTCTCCAGCTTCATCCCGATAACTAGGCATCACCACATAATTAACACTGAAGGGACTTGGTAAAACCGGAATTGTTATACTGGCAGTATCGTACACCGTCTTCTCATCTTCATTACTCGTGTTCTCGATGATAGTTTGAAGCTCAACATGTATAAACTCCTGACTCCATTCGCGAGCATATAAGAATAAAGTGTGTGAACCATCTTCCAATTTTGTCAAGTCTAACGGCTCTTCATCTTTGTGTGAATCCCAGCTGGTCGCAATATCACCTGATTTTATATTGGCAATAAGGTGGCCGTTCTTGCATAAATTTCTATTTCGATATTCAATTTGAAACTCAATAGCCAATTTCTCACCTGGAATATAACACGTAATCGGAGAAATTGGTTCTATTCTTATATCTGGTTTTACAGGATACACTCTGATCTGTGATACTGGTTCCTCCAATCTAAAATTTCTTATTCTCCGATCGTCAATATGCAAACTTGCTAATCTCGTCATGGAAAACTCGTTATGAAGTTCAATCTTGTTCAAGTTTATTACTTTGTCTTGATATTTTATTTCCACAGTTATTTGCAATTTTACCACATCAATTTGAAAATCCCCAGAACTTAATGCTCTCTGTTCATGATGGAGTACTTTCCGTTGATTGTTGATTTCCAAGTTAGTCGAATCCACAAATGTTGTCTCTAATTGTTCACCACCTAGTTTATTGATAAATGCCCCTGACTTGGAGAAATCATTGCTAATCGAAACATTTTTGAAACCAATTCCGCCTAGACCATTGTCAACCCTCGTGAAGTTGATATCCAATTGGTTGATAACTGTTTTCACCTTAGTTCCCAACGGGAAAAACGATTTAATTGTATCCTTGTTTAAGTTAGACGATATTCCAATCTGTAAAATACATTGGTCATGTACGCTAATATTGTGTTTCAATTCCTCGTTGATCATGAAGACATCAACATCAAATAAATTATGCATAGCAGAATCGATAATATCGATATTCAAAGCCGAATCATCAAAAACATTCCTTAAAATGTACTTGTCCAAATCAATATTGCATTTATATGGTATAGTAGATAACTTTAAAATTACATTTAGTTCCATTCTCTTGTTATTCGTAGAGCTGTAGCAATGTAACAACTTTTCCAATATTAAATGTGAAATATTTGACCATTTATACCCACCCAAAGAACTGTAAGCCATTTCATAATAGTCACTAGCTCTTAGTTTATTATCAGCAAATAATTCTTCTGCCAAAAGCCAGTTAATGTACAGAATTAACGAAGTCAAGTTGTTGGAACCAGAAACCAGGCGCAGGTTCAAGGCGTTATTTTGGTTCAACTCCACCTCCTGTATTGCACATTCCAATAATTGAATTCTTTTATCTCTAAATTGACTTTTTTCATATGCCCTCATGTATATCAAACCTGGATTTGTTGCAACGTCAAACTCGGGTAAATGTAACCCACCGTAGTAGCATATAACATTAGAATTATTCTGTTTCATCAAGGCTGTACTGTTTAAACTGGTGATCAATGAGTATGGTACAAGGGACATGAGTTGTGCCAACCATTCATATTGAACTGAAACCCAGTTACTGTCTTCACTCATTACACTAACAACATTTAAAATATGCGTCTGATGCTTCTTTAATGCCTTCAACGGATCTTCCAATGAAAAATATCCTCGAACAATGTGAAAGGCGATAATATCCAACAAGTCCTTAATTTGTGTAATTATTTTGTTATCATGCTGGGATAAATTAACAGCATATATTGAATTTAGGATCGTAATTAGATTTTGATATCCAATCTCTAGTAATTTTATGCCTGGTTCTAAATTATGGGGATTTATGAATTGCTGTATGATTCCCTGTTTTATTATATTCCTTGTTTCCAAAAACTTCGGCATTAGCTCAATCGAGGTGTCAATATCACTAATATTCGGATATGAGTAAAATTTTTTGTTTCTTTGCTTGATCTTATACTCAATATTGCAATAAAATGTATTACTGGCATCTTTTAAGTTAGATAATACCATACCCACTAGGGTCTCACAGTCGCGTACTAGTGTATCTGCTAAATCTTGCAAATAAATAAGACCATTAATTTTAGGCAAACCTGTTTCTTGTCTGAAATTTGAAAGTCTGGACTCGCTAACTTGTTCAACAGATGTTAAAACCACAGTCAATTTACAGTCGATAGATGAAAGTTTTGTTTTAAGCTTGGAGATTTTCTCAATTACTTGATGGTCACTATCTGAATTATTAATTTTGCAGACATAAATCATTGCAAATGGATAGTTCTTGATATATTTTGTAAACCATTCGTGGATCAATATGCCGTTGGGAAAAATACTTGAGTCTTTATTGAAGGGCGATAAAACAGAATGTTGGTGTTTATTATATTCTTGTGAGGGAATTGACACATCATCGCTCGGTTTGTCAAACTCTATAATGTATTTGGTATTTGAAAGCCGATTCTTGATAATGCAATTATCCCATACCTTGTTATTCACATTGTGAGCATTGAATTGTTTTGTAAGTGTATCGAATATCAAGGAATCGATCAATTCCTCCGTAAAGTGCACCCTTATAAAAGGCTGAAGTACTTGTAGATACAGATGATTATAATTCTCCATACTGAAGAAAGAAAGCAACTACAGTAATGGGCGTATTGGCTTGGGTGTATTTTGAGAATATTTTCAAAGATTGATTGTCAACAAAAAGAAATTCATTTAGTCAATAGTAGTGCATAGTTACAAAAATTTTACATTTGTTAAAAAGAAAAAAAAAATAAAGAAAGCGGGAGAAAACGAAACTCACCTTTACTTGATTCCAATAATCTATTATACTATAAAGAGCTAGTTTTGGTAACTATGAGTGACCCGATTAATGCAAATCCTACAATTATAGATGTGTCTAGTTTACCTACTAGGTTAAATTCTAAAGAAGAAAAATCATTGGGAAAGAAACAACTTGTGTCTTGCTTTGATTCCTTGTCGTTGTTGAATTCAGATGAATCTCCAGAAAGTGGTCTCACGTCTGACGAAGAACTATCTGATCCTGAGGACTATGACCCAATAGATGCGCAGGAAATATTTGATCTTATAGCGTCTATTTCCGATCCAGAACATCCTTTAACGTTGGCCCAGCTTGCGGTGGTCAACTTGTCTGATATCACGGTGACAAACAGCATGGAGGGGATCTCAGAGGTGTTAATAAAAATCACACCGACAATCACACATTGTTCATTGGCCACATTGATTGGATTGGGTATAAGGGTTAGATTAGATAGAAGTTTGCCTCCTAGATACAGGATCAGGATTTTAATTAAAGAAGGAACACATCAACTGGAAAATCAAGTTAACAAACAATTGAATGATAAGGAAAGAGTTGCTGCTGCATGTGAGAATGAACAGTTATTGAGTGTAATTCTGCAAATGTTAAGTACTTGCAAATAGGATTTATTTGCTTTCGAATGAAAACCAACTTTCGCTTATTCTTCCCTTCTATTTGACGAGCCTGAATTTTTCAGACAGAATACTCAAGGCAGTCGAAAAGATTGAATACATTGTAAGAAAAGAAAGATCATTGATACACAATGATCCACGACAACAGAACATGCATACAGTCTAACAGCTAATACATTGAGACTATCGCAAAGACAAATTTACATTTATCCTTTGTTCTTGGTTTTATTTGTCTGACAGTAGTTATTTATTCCATATTCATGTTTCGGTTTTTGATTGCAATGATTTTTTATATTCCATTCAGGATGAAATTGACAGATAATCATTACAATCCATTAAAGGAATACTGTTATAGAATTGTGAATCCCGAGATTGAGAGGGTAGTTAGGTGGAATCATAAATCAAAGGCAGTGTTGTTGGAGCAAGGTGTTTTGCCAGAAGAGAGAAATTGCCAATTTACCAAATTTAGGTGAAAATGGTCCAACATATAATCGCTATTCAAGTACCTCTTATCGTACCACAACTCAAGTTTATTCTACAAGAGAGTTGATTATCCCGGTACAAGGTTTGGATGACAGATCCAACTCAAGAAGTTTTTGGGCTTCGTTATGGTAATCAGAAAGAATAGTATCTCTACTCTTTGAACAATGATTAGCCGGAAGGTGTTAAAAAGAGGGTTAATGAATTACGAAACAGATATAACTAATATATAGGACGAACTTATGTTATACAGGAAACTAATATAAGGCATTAACATTGCTGTTCAATTAAATAATGATAAAAGGATGCGGTTTTTCCAGAATATACTCTAACTATGGTTTTCTTTAGGATATACACCTATGTGAAGAGAACCTTCTGAATAGTCTCTTCTTGTTGTCAATCGTATTCCCTATATCTGGGTTCCATGAATCTATAATTCTATATAAGAGTATATGACACAAGAATCATTAACTGTAAGCGTAGGTGAGTTGAATTAGTTAGATGGTCGTGTGTCTGCCCCAATCTCATTTGCGGGTTACTAATTTCAGAAATGGAAATTAGTGATGTTTGTCTGTTACAAGTGTCACACCTTGAAGAAGGGGTAGGTACAGACCACACTGATGATGTTCTCGTTTCAATTGTCCAGTATTCTTCACAAAGCTGGGTAATTGTACTACACTCTGGCTGAAAATTATGACTTTTTTGACGCAGCCTTGTGATTTAATCATGACAAAAACACCAAAAAGTGATACATAGGATTTTAATATACAGTGGACTATGAGGTGTTGTTTAAATTAAGATTGAAATTTCACAGGCTGTGTATAGAGAAATCAGTTGAGGTAAAACAGTAGCTTCGTATTTAGTTGTACAATCTTCGATTACGATGTCTACTTTGTTGCCTCAACTGGCGACATTAAAGTTTTTGCAGAATGTCGTCCCTCTGATTTTTTTTTTTTTTTTTTCAATTGATGTAACTATTCCAATATTTTTTTTTTTTTGCTTTTAATTTTCAATTTTTCACCACCATAACCAACAATGCCCATAAAATCGATGAAAGACGACGTATCCAAGATCATCGACTTGTGTCAAGAACTTAATGAATCAACCAAGTTAAAGAGAAATGGAAAATGTATAAAGTTCACTAACTTTGCTTCAGATACTACCATACCTATCGATTCCTGGAAATTTCTTGAATGGGATTACGGTAAAGAGTCAGTGAAATTACCAATTCAAGCCAGAGGATTGTTTACTACGAATGATGATACTATTGTTGTTCGAGGATATGATAAATTTTTTAATGTTGGGGAGAAACCATTTACCAAAGAAGAAGATATACTCAAATCAACTACGGGTCCATATGAAGTAACATTGAAGGAAAATGGATGCATTATTTTTATCAGCGGATTACACACCGGAGATATTGTTGTTTGTTCAAAACATTCAACAGGTGATCGAGAAGAAGGTACAAGAAATCATGCACAAGAAGGAGAAGCTCATTTAGTAAAACAATTGGGAGAATCGAGAGTTAAAGAATTGGCCAAATATTTATATGATAACAATCTTACCGTGGTTGCTGAGTTGTGTGATGATGAATTTGAAGAACACGTGTTACCATACCCAAAGGATAAATCTGGATTGTATGTTCATGGTTTAAACTACAACACCATTGAATTTAACACTGTCCCTATTGACAAGGTTATTGAGTTCAGCAAAGAATGGGGATTCAGATCCATCCAGTATTTGAAGTACTCCAATGTGGAAGATTTGTTTAAGTTTTTGAAAATATGTAGCGAGACTGGTACCTATAATGGACAGGAAGTTGAAGGGTTTGTTATTAGATGCCATAGACAAGATAACCTGGATTTCTTCTTCAAGTACAAATTCGAACAACCATATTTGTTGTACCGTCAATTTAGGGAATGTACCAGAGAGTTGATATCCGGTAAAACTGTTTCTGGCATTAGAATTAGGAAGAATAAAGAAATCACCAAAAAATATCTTGAATTTGTTCAAGATTTATTTGTTAAGGATCCAAGTTTGAAAGAAGCATTTGAGAAAGGACATGGAATAATCAAAATTCGTCAAATGTTTTTGCAAAATCTTAATGAAACAAATGGTATGAATTTATTAGCGATCGATGAAGAGTTGACAAAGAAATTTGCAGACATAAAACTAGATCCAGTCTTCAAATATGTTCTTGTTCCAATTGCCACCATAGGATGCGGTAAAACAACCGTATTCAACACGTTGGCTTCTTTATTCCCTGGATGGGTTCATATTCAAAATGATAATATCTCAAAGAATGCCAAATTAAAGATTGTCGATTTGACATTGAAGGCATTGGATACTGCTCCGGTTGTATTGTTTGACAGAAATAATTCCGCATCTAGAGAAAGGAAACAAATCTTTACTACTGTTGATCAAAAAAGGCAGGATTATATTGATGATATCGTAGAAGTGAAATACGTTGCCATAAATTTCATTGATAATAACATTAGCGACGAAGATCTTTGGGATATAACATTTAATAGAATTAAAGAGAGAGGTGACAACCATCAATCTATTAAACCAGAGACGGACGAGAAATTAGTTGAGAATATAATGAGGGGTTTTATTGGACGGTTAGAGCCTATAAATGTTAACGGGCCCCCTGATGATGCATTTGATCATGTAATCAACTTGAAATTAAGTAAAAATGACAGCTCCTCATTAGATAATGTCAAGATTGTGATTAATGAAGTTGCCAAGACCTATCCCGAATTAATGCCGTCTGTTCCTACTGATGAAGCTATAAGCAAAGCATTCAAAGAAGCATTGACGTATAAGCCAACATTTGTCAAGGATATGACTAGTAAAAAACCAAAAGATCCTACTTATTATGGTATTTCAATCAACCATTCTCGAATCTTAGATGAAATCAACCCCAAATTAGCCACCAACGAGCAATACAGCAATTTAAAAAAAGAAAGTTTGATTCAAGATGAATTCCATGTAACTTTGGCTCATATTGCAAGTACCAAGAAGAAGGAAAATCGAATTAAATGGAAGGATCTTAAATCTAAGCTTGGATTGGGTAATCCAAGTCAAACCAAGACCATTTTGTCATTTTTCGGGGATGTCAAGTTATCACAAATTGTTATCAACGAAGGGAAATTGATTTGTGTAAAAGTTGAACTTATCAAGATATACAATAAAGAGAAAGAAGTTATTGAAATTGAACCATTAAACAAACATAACCATATAACTATTGGATGTTTTCCACCTACACTAGCATATCAATCAAATGAAACTTTAGAAGAATTGTACAAGGATGATCAAGATCTCAAAGCAGATGGTACGTACAAATGTGGGAATGATACATTAGAAGTCGTTAATTTTACAAATGACATAACTTTAGTTAATCAAAAATTATTTGTAGTTTATCAATAGAGAAATACAGCTAATTAATAGAGAGATAAATAGAATCATTTCTGAAATTCTTTTCAGAATGCAACTGATTTTGTGATTGTGAATCATTTAACGTAGTATCATATAATGCACTACACTGGGCACAATGACACAGTCCAATAATACAACATCGTAAATGTACTACTTCAGCGAGATTTTATCAGAAGTTGTTTTTGCGCCGAATGTGATTACTATGGAACAATTTATTGCGTTCCCATGTAGTACTAGCTCAGACCTCTTGAACCTAGAAATTACTTTTAAACGTAATCTCTAATAATTGTGTCTTTCTTGAATAACATTTAACTTCTCATACTATATAAAACTAGTAAATAAAAAGAATATACCAGTTTTCTCATTTTCATCAATTTCCTGGTATTGTCTTGCAACCAGACAAATATACCAGCAAACCACTGAAATTAACTTGCCAACAATTATGTGTTTTTATAACATCAACAACTTCATACCAAATGGTAGAGAACAACCTCATTTTTACCACACATAACCAACTCGTTAGGCTATTCCTGCCACAATATTTACTTCCACTTGAACCATTTTGAACATTACTACTTTGCTTTGTGATATTTCCGTCAGAAGAACAAAAAAAAATTCGCTCCCTGCAAAATTTTTGTCCTGTATATAACATAAGCGCTTGTACAGTATCTAGGGGGCTCAATTACTACTGTATAGTATGCATAAATCTCGTATCGTAATCTCTTGTTAAAATCAGCACACGGTGATTATGTAATAGTTGGTACCTCCTCAACTGAAGCTCATTGGTAGGTACATATAACCGGTGAAGTTGTTTGCCCATGGGACCAATTCCATTGAGGACCAAAAGACCATTCCTGCCAAAATATCTCTTGATTGTGTGGTATATAACATAACCCATTTCACCCTCTTCGAAAACGGCTGTGAGATTATGATTTTGGAATTGTTAGAGATGGTGGCGTCAATCTAAGAGGCTGTGAAATCTCGTATCGTAACTTTTCTGTGATTTCTTTTCTTTTTCTGAGCTTGTCTCCTCTTTTTACAGACCCTATATCTTTGGGCAAAATACGCAAGACCATCAAAAAGATTCAACACACATTTAAATTACAAAAATATCATTTATATATGTCTAACCACTGCGATAAAACATTCACATAATTCAACAGTCAATATTTCTACTTTTTAAATACATATATCATATATAATGATCAACATACAATATAGTCACTTATCCACTAGCAGAAAGAAATACTTTAATACTGAAAAGGAGATCCAGAAGTATCACTTGAATGTATCAACTTTTGATGTTATCAATGTCAACAGCTTCAGAAACCACAGACTTTCCACTATCTTTTGTTACTTTTATATGTGGACATTAGTTTTCTTGTCGTTTGTCTTATTGGCCACGGATATTTACACATGTATAAATATGTACCTTGGTGCATTCACCAAAGATGGGTATAGACCCTATGCTTACCCCGTTGCCAAATGGATTTTTACTGGATGTTTAATATTTCAGTTTTTGTTGTTGATTTACCGTTGGATATGGGCCATTTATATATTTAAGACTAAAAATATAGCATTGGTTTATTTGAACTCCCTAGCCAAGAAATTGTACTCCATCAGAAGTTACGATTATTTCTGTTTGTTAAATAAGATCAATGGAGGAAGGTTTGAAGATTGGGGCACCTTTTTTATTTACTATGAATTGGATGGTGCCCTTCAGATCCTTGTTGCAGATACCCCACGTCAAGTCATCAATGTTTTGACCCTTCAGTACTATGCGACTGCTGGTAACCTGAACATTAATATTCTTGCAAACATTGAGACTATCGCAAAGACAAACTTACATTTATCCATTGTTCTTGGTTTTATTTGTTTGTCTGTAGTTATTTATTCCATATTCATGTTTCGGTTTTTGTTTGCAATGATTTTTTATATTCCATTCAGGATGAAATTGACAGATAATCATTACAATTCATTGAAGGAATACTGTTATAGAATTGTGAATGCCGACATTCAGAAGGCACTTGACAAACAGTTAGCTCAAATCTACTAAATAAACCAAGAAATTCTAACAACACAATACCTTAATATAAAGTAAGTTACTAGACTTTATGGAATAGTCTCAGTGTAATAAATAAAGCAAAGGATACCAATAATGGGAATGAATATTCTCTTAAATGAGTTCTTAATATGAACTGACACTTAGAATAAGTATAAATCAAGCAAAACTAATAATACGACAATTACTCTTAAACATCGATACTATATTAAAAGTACTATGTAAGTATATTTTCTTTCTCTCTTCCTTAAGTATTTGTTGGTTAATGCTATGCTGCTAACTAATAATATGTTTTGAAAATAACTAATTTGCTCAAGCGGAGATAATTCATAACTTAAGATTTCTAATATACTTTTCTTAAATAGAGCACTTTTTGATCTAGTCACAGTACAAAACCGTAACTATCAATTAACAGTGTAATAACGAAAGTGCTGTTACTCTGTGAGAGAAATCACCAGAAAAACCAGTTTTAAGCCTATTACAAATATCAAATAACGTAGTACCTGGGCACGAATTATGACACACTCCAATAATACAACAACGTAAATGTACTACTTCAGGGAGGTTGATCAGCAGTTAATTTTGACCCCAATGTGATGACTATGGAACGATTAACTGGGTTCTAATGTAATACTAGCTTAGACCTCTTGAACTTAGAAACTCATTTTAAACGTAATCTCTAATGATCGTGTATTCCTTGAATCACACTTAACTCTTCTCCTATATAAAAGTAGTAAATATAAATAATATAATAATTTTCTCGTTTTCAACAAGTTCCAGGTATTATGGTGCAAACTGACCAAAATACCAGTAGACCACTAAAATTAATTTAGTAACAATTCTGTGTTTTTCTAACACCAACAGTTTCATACTAAAAAATACAAAAGAGCTTTATTACCAACAAACATAACCAACTAGCTAGGTTATACTTGTCACAATACTTACTTCCAATCAAGCATATTTAAAAGTAATTACTTTGCTTTGTGACAACAAAGTAACTGCAAATATTCAAAAGTTCGCACACATTCTGATCGCTAGTGAGTTATGACTACGCGAGAATAAGTGTATTTGGGTAGGCATAATATTGTATGCAGGAGAAACACATAGACACTACGGTGAGAATTTTTCACTGAGAAATGTTGTCGAGTTTTAATAGTTAATTTATAAGATGATGAGCTCGAATATATTAAGAAACCGATACGTAGTGTACGGATTGTACTACCTTTGGTAGAATACGATATCAGTCTTTGCATCCTGATATCAGATTACGACAACAGCCATTGCTCCCATTTTAGAATATTAAAATTACTTTATCGCTTTTTACGACTTCTGTACCATTCCGCGTTTAAGTAGGCGATCAGATTAGAAGTCTTGGTAAGCTACTCAGAGAGTCTAAAAGGCGAGCTTATCGAGAAGTAATTTCCCTGTGAACAATTAGCAGTGATTTATAAAAGCTGATTGGTGGATTCACTGAACTGTTTCATGATGTGATGGGAAAACTATAAAAAACTCCTTGAAAATTGATAAAACATTATGAATTACAATGATATTTGAATCGATATAAACAACAATTATGGTGATGTCAGAAATTCTTTCAATGAGCCGACGAAGTTTGGTATCACAGATTGAAGGTTGATTATCAATTAATTATCTGAATATTCAATGTCCAAACAGAAAGATTTTGAAATATATGAGTGTTTATTAGAGCAAAAGAAATTAATGACATCAAGCTTGAACTGTTAAAAGTTAATGATTTGAGAAATACTAATAACAGTCGGCACTGATACAAGAAAGATTTTGAGCAATGGAATTGATTTGAAGATTGATGAAGTTTCTTTCTATATACCCTTTTTGATATCAAACCTCATTATGATAAGATGAATATAGGAAGGGATAAAGAAACTGTCTTGATTGCCTAGTTATCTAGTGAAAGTGACTCATCTGCTGGATCCCTGGATGGAATGCTGAAAGACTTAACGAGATAAGATGAATATCATTTAAAGATAGAGGGCAATCATACACATAAAAAGATTGATTGTATTAGCATGAATAACGTCCCATAAGTTGTCGTCTCAACCACATTGAGTATAAACATGTTTTTTGTTACCTTGTGATTACAAACAATGTAGCATTCGACAGGCTCATAATGATGGATAAAGAGAGGGCAATTACACCAATAGAGCCTAAAGAGACTGAGGTGAAAGTATTAAATTGTTGAATTTGTTGGAATGACACATAGTTTACTATCGAGCCATGATTATGAATCTAAAGAAAAATCAACAAGAGTATTACAATGAGTAAATTCCAACCATATTGCTTCACTTCATTCTAGTCAATCGAAGAGATACATAACGACAGTAATTGATGAATTTAGCATGTATACTGAAGTGATTGTAACCGAGAGTAGATCTGTTAACCAGCAACTCTTGGATATATTGAGAATATTCAACCAAATGTATTTAACAAGAATCGAAATTTGAGAATTGACAATACTTTGGATTATCCATTTTTATAAGAGATTACATAATTATGAATTGAAAACTTATATTCCGACTTATTGTGCTACTATGAATGGTATTACTGAATTGAGTAATTACTCGTTGTTGCAAGAAATATAACAGGTTGTACCAACATTTCAAACCGGAGCTATTGTCCAGTTAAAATATAGTATTGAGTATGTTGTTAGAATGGGAATTCATACAACCAGCCAAAGACTTGATGGCAAAACTCCTTATCAAATTTAATACTAGATAGAAAAATATCAAATTCCCATGTTACAGTTTGGGGTAGATGTGGTGATCCATATTGCAAATATTCAAGACGCAAGAACTCAAAAACATTTCATTAATAAATGAGAAGCATGTCCATTTTCTAAATAGAATGCATTCACTAGTTATGGGTTTTATTCGTTTACGTTGAAGGATTAGTAGCAACACTTGGATATACTTTATCAACCACTACAAACATAAAACTATTTGTTTTCACTCACAAGTAATGAATGGCTATTGCAGTTACATGCATAGCAAGTCAATAATCAAGTATTCTATTGATTATTTTAACTCCCGACTTACCAGAACCAATTAGAAATGTCTGGTGAGACGATCATCAATTAAACATTGATAACAACTTGGATGCAACAACTACTATACCTAAAATAGAGTTGACTCCGACAAAAGAATCGATGGTTTTTTAATAGGGAAGATGAACTTAAAGATGCATCATCCTTCCTGAAAAAGGGTCTAGAGGATACAGACAACCCTGGTCATGAATTAACGATACCCAAAAGGGGTCCTAATTCCAATCCAACTAAACAATTGCACAGCCCATCCAGCGAGCAGTGGGTAAATCAACACATGTCTTGGCAGCAGGTAATACCGGAAGTTGATACATACTGTACTCATTTTCTAGGTAGTCCCGTGACACAAAACCAAACTAGCTATAAACCATTACCGTGCATCGGAGCACATCCAAGGAGACTTATCGGAACCTATTGAAGTTGATTCTCTTTAATAAGGTAAGATAGATCTAAAAGAACTTTAAATAAAGTTAACTGAATCTGAAGTACAAGAAAATTTACCGATCATATTCAGAATTACAGGAAGCTGAGAAAGCAGAAATTCATGCCCAAGAAGAAAAATTTCGAGCATAAGCATAGCATGACATCCAAGGTTCAACTGCCACTGTGGACACTGAACGTTATTACTAATACATCTTCAGGGGAGGATATCGACAGTCAAGGGAAGAATACTAGGATTTATGATGTTCAAGGGGAGAATATTACTATTCATCGTGTTCAAGGGGAGAATATTACTATTTATCATGTTCAAGGGGAGATTGAAAATATTGACCAACATAAGAAGATAATATATGACTTGTCTGATGGAAGAGATGAATTAGATAAATCACGTCATAAAAGAAGAACCAATAGAGTGATTGCAAAACTCATCAGAATGAAACTGATGATGAAGAACAGAAAAGATGATTACGTCTGATGTGAACCTCGAAGTATCTTCTGAGTAGATAAAGAATAATGCCCCATCGACAAAAAATATTGAAGAAAATGGAAACAATTGACGCAAACTTTTTATAAGGTATATGATTAAAGATAGGATACACAAAAGTGATTAAGTCTAAAGAAATGTCATGAAACTAGATAAAATGGTTCCTTATAAAATAAAATCTGATTGAAAACAGTCATTTGTTACAGAGTCAATATGCACGACAATAATCAAAGCATGACTCTAGGACACCGAAAAGGTATTGAAATGTGACTTTCCTGAATACTGGTTATAACAATAAAGATTGAATAACGAGTATAGAAAAGAATTTGTTGACTTCCAAGAAGTGAAACCTTACACTGTTATTGACACTTTGGAATATGCAAAACTGTTAGCATCAAAATGGATTGATACACATGCATAAGAATACGCATAAACAAGGATATGCCAAACTGACTATCTAAAACTATGGTTAATAATAGATGGATTTTAAGAATGAGAGAAGACATAGGATATTAGAATCCCGTCAAGGTGAAATCGCCCGTAGTTGGTCTATTGAGCTTATATTTGTTTGATGTTATGGTTGTTGAACTAGAACTTGCAATTTACCCATTAGTCATTTCGTCAACATGGTATTATATTTTGCATCAAAAGAGATAATGTCATTCCTTGAATTGCCATTAAGACACTATGGATTGCAAGAACAAAATTGTGTGTTTTCAAAAATTGCTGGTCTACTTTATGAAGCATCATAGCTATAATTGGTATTATTACCGCCATGAATCATTATTCAATTTGATTCTGGAGAAACATTATGCGATGATGGGACTTTTATGAGCAATACTGATGATGACTGTGACGTACGTATGACCATTTGTGTTGACAATGCTGTTAACGACAGAAAGAAATGCTGAATTAACCCATTAATATGAAGGTGACTTGAACGAACGATTTAGCTTACAATACTTTGTGAAGTGAAAATTGCTTAAATGTTGACTTTATGAAAGGAAACATGGTGAAAATTAAATGAATTAAACTAAAAACTTGGAAGATTTAGTAGAGTCACTTTAATTAAGAAAAGTTTATGAAAAAGAAAGCCAATAATACCGAAAGACATTCCACATATCTGACGACAGCGAAAGTGTCTGCACATCCATGATTTTCTGAGAATAGTTGAGAAACATTATTTGGCAGATCATACGACGAGAACAAAGTATGATGAGATTTCAATTGAGACACAACTGGACAATGACTTCTAAGTAGTCCTTGATATTGTACCTTTTGAACATCGAAAGAATGGAGAACCATTCGTCCATTGTTGTTCTTTTATTGACTTACTCAAATGCACGACTGTGTTATTTCCTATTTCGTCAATGTGTTTTGATTGCAATGTCTCATGTCTGATATTGAAAGTTAATTAGACTTATATAAATGTCCACGGTTATCCAAGCAAACTTGCTCTTTGAGCTACATTTTGAGAGTGGCCAGAAATTGATCAAATCAAAAGTGAATTTGTGAATTGGATACCCTAGTGATGCAGTGTTTTCTGCTAACACAACCTAACTATGAGAGTCAATACAGCCACATTAATAATTAATAAAATTTGGTAAACCAGGCTATACAATAACAAAAGGTGTAACACTCAGGCTGGACACACATGGAGAGTTGGCCAGTTGGGTACTACCTTGATAATGACATATGATATCAGAAACATTTTAGATGATTTAAAACGTTTAAAAAATGAAAAAACCAAGATACACATAAAAGAAAAATTAAGCTGTCATAACAATACTAAAATACAGATAACTTCTGCTCGGCTCAGCCAATTGCTGATAGATATACATTGATCAGACAAGGTGTGAATGATGGTGAATTCATATTGTCATGAATAATGTAAAATGATCACTTGACTGATTCATTTGCCAAGCATTTTGGGTTCAGAAAATTACATGATCTATGAGATGTGATTAGTCTGATTATGAAAGTTACTGAGCTTCTAGAGATTAAACAACATACAGTAGAGGACTAAGGTTGTTAATAAGGGGAGTGATCGCTAGTGAGTTATGACTACGCGAGAATAAGTGTATTTGGGTAGGCATAATATTGTATGCAGGAGAAACACATAGACACTACGGTGAGAATTTTTCACTGAGAAATGTTGTCGAGTTTTAATAGTTAATTTATAAGATGATGAGCTCGAATATATTAAGAAACCGATACGTAGTGTACGGATTGTACTACCTTTGGTAGAATACGATATCAGTCTTTGCATCCTGATATCAGATTACGACAACAGCCATTGCTCCCATTTTAGAATATTAAAATTACTTTATCGCTTTTTACGACTTCTGTACCATTCCGCGTTTAAGTAGGCGATCACATTCTCGAGAGAAATTTTATTTTTTACTTTTCGTTTTCTTTTTTTTTTTTTTTTTTTTTCTCCATACACTACCCACACTACTCATACTACAATGCCAACATTAAGATTAGGTTCAACTGCTCCAGACTTTGAAGCCCAGACTACCAATGGTCCAATCTCCTTTCACAATTACATTGGAGACAACTGGGCTATTCTTTTCTCACACCCAGAAGCTGAGACACCTATATGTCTGACTGAATTACCAGCTTTTGCCAAGTTGGAACCCGAATTCACTAAAAGAGGTGTCAAGTTAGTTGGTTTATCCGTTGACCCAGTTGAAGCCAATTCTAAGTGGATTGACGATATGGAAGACATCAGTGGCACTAGAGTTAAATTCCCAATTATTTCTGATTTTGACAGAAAAGTTTCCGTCTTGTACGACATGCTTGACCATCAAGATGCCACCAATGTCGATAAAAAGGGTTTACCATTGACTGTTAGATCTGTTTTTATCATCGACCCAAAGAAAACCATTAGATTGATTTTGACTTACCCAGCTTCTACTGGTAGAAACACTGCTGAAGTTTTGAGAGTTGTTGATTCTTTACAAACCGGTGATAAGCACAGAGTCGCTACTCCAATCAACTGGGTCCCAGGTGATGATGTTGTTGTTCCAGTTTCTATTCCAGATGATGAAGCTAAAACTTTATTCCCAAAGTTCAGAGCTATCAAACCTTACTTGAGATTAACTCCTTTGGATGTCAAGGATGAATCCAAGTAATTGAATAGTTCTTTGATCTTTTCCCATTGAGTTTGATTATCAAATCTTGGTAACCAAAGAGCTCTGTCTTTTTTATTAGTTTTTATTATCTGAATATAAGTATTCTTTAGTTATTGTTTAATCATAACTTGTAGTCACTTGGGTAATAGTTACAAGAAAACTACACAAGACTACTTCATACGTGCCTTTGCAACTTTTTTTTTTCTCTCGCCCACGCAAATTTTATCTCTTTAGTTCACTGTCACAGAGTAACCAATGTTTTAGTTATAGTATGAGTAATTATTGGTTATGATGTTATATTGCAACTTGATTAAAAGTGCCTTATCTAAGAGAAGGATATTGTAATTCCCATGTGAAGAATTATGTCCCTTTCAGCATATCAGCTATTTTCATAGCACTGTCTTAGTTAGCAGCATGGTATTAACCAGCAAGTAATATTTAAGGAAGAAAGAACGAATAGAAGAAAATATATAGTACTTTTTACATACTATCTACGTTTAAGGGTAATTATCATATTATCGGATTTACTTGGTTTATACTTTATTTTAAGTTTTAGTGCACACTGAGAACCTACTTAAAGACACTTTCCTTCTCCTTATTGTTATCATCTGCTTACTTTATTGCCCTAAGACCTTTCGATAAAATCTAGTAACTTGATAGATATCAAAGAGTTGAGTTGTTAGTATTTCTTGGTTCATTTAGCAGTTTTGGTGTAAACTGACCGACATATGTACCCGGATTTCACTTCTAGTTTCCCTATTGGGTCACGTGTTATTATTTTTGTGTCATTTTTGACTAAGCTTTTATTTCGTTATGCTCATAGTTTAGTTTTTTGATATGGGGTAATGTTATTTGATATGCTTAGAAAGGAATTTTTGTTATTCTCGGTTAAATATTTTCCTGGTATGCTCGGCCAAATAGTTTTCTTGATATGCCCGGTCGAATATTTTATGTTATGCCGTGATTCACTTTTATGTTATGGTTGATGGACCCTTTATGTAATATTCGGAGATAGCGTTTATCTTCTGTGATACCTAGTCTACACCCTTTACCCTGCGTACAGACCACCATGCCAAATACTTTGTAACCTAAACCGGAAGTGACCATTGCCCTGCGACCCTGGGACCCTTCCCCACCCCATGTATTGCACTTTTCATTACCTCTTTTCTTCTAATAAAAATGGTGAGTATGCTTCTATGTAGCACCCGATTCTCAGTTAGCTTTGAGGTTTGCTGGGTTATGGTTGTGGCTGCATTGTTGTGGCTGCATTGTTGTTAATCATAGCTTTGTGCATGTCAGAAGTTGCAACTTCAATTGGCAGTTTATGTTCCTGTCAGTGTGTAATTAAGGTGAATCAGTTACACAATTATTGTATGTCCTTGTTATGCTATCTACACGAATGTGTAGCTCATATTACTTATGTATCAGTAGTTTATAAAACGTCCTGCTTACAAGTAGTGCTCAAAATACTCCTCTTCTTTCTGATTCTACAGCTCTTTCACTCATTTGAATCACTAGTATTCCTATTTTTACAGTATTTTTTTTACCACTTTCAATACACAGGGTGATTCAGTATATGTTGTAGCATAGCCTTTGTTGAACAGATTTCAAGGCGAAATGTCGTTTGCAACATTAATTCAATGTCATTGAAAAAGCCGACATGGCAAAAATTAACTACATGCGACAAAAAGAGAGTTTTCTGCGACATGACCAATGTCTTTTGCTGCTACAACTTTCTGTGCGACATCAAAAAAAATTGACGACATGTGACATTTGCGGAAAAAGATATAACACTTCGACATTCTAAAATCCATGAGACCTCTTCGGAAAAAGGGCTTTTGTAAAAGTCGTCGGCTCTAAATTTTTCATCCCTGTTAGCGACAAGATACTTTAAGAATTTGCCTTCACATTGGAGCAACATCAATGTACATATATTACATCTCTAATTACTCTAGATACCCATTGACAGACCATCCTGGATGCAATTTTCACACTCATACTAATAGTATCAAACTCAATAAGAAGTCATATGATTATGGTAAAGTTATGTACACTTTTGTTTGGCATGCGACATCTTATGTATGGAACCTCGCACGACTTTTTACTGTCTTTAAGAACCTTGCACGACTTTTTACTGCCTTTAAAAAATTTCAAATTCTTCGTGTCGTGAGGTAAGACACCAATGTCGGAGGTGAACAACATAATGTCTGAAATTCACAGCAACTCTGTCTTCGTTTTAGAAACTCAAAGATGCACCTTTAAATGGGCACATGTGGTACATAAAATAGTATTACTACCATGCTTTGAGTTTCTCAGGCTATTAAGTTACTAAGTTTACTATTACTAGTTGCAGTAAGGCATATCAAAGAAAACGTTATCACGTGCTAGTATTATCACGTGAAATAGTTGTGTTTGATGCTGGAATGTTTGTAAATGCACGACCATTTTTAATAATTGGTTGTGAACCTTGATGGTTGCCGCCGTCTATTTAAGTGGACGACTTTTCCCTCTATTTTTATATATTTTGTTTATTACTAGATTCTATAACTTTTCTATCTTTATTCTTTATATTTTTATTATTATTAAATACACTTTACATACTTTGAATTCTATCCTTAGAGTCGGTATTAAGTTCATAATAAAAAACCTAGGATAAAACAGTTGATATGCTCTTTAGTTGATATGCTCCTTAATTGGTATGCTGCGATTTTGTTATGCTTGTTTATTTGCTATGCTTATTTATTTGCTATGCTTATTTATTTGCTATGCTAATACTTTGTTATGCGCAAACTTTGTTATGCTGATATTCTTTTGTTATGTCCACACTTTGTTATGCTAACTTATTTGTTATGCTAATTTATTTGTTATGTCTAAACTTTGTTATGCTAACTTATTTGTTATGCCCAAATTTTGTTATGCAAAGTTTTTGATATGCTGCTTATTTGTTATGCAACTTTTCTGTTATGCAACTATTTTGATATACCAATTTTCTGTTATGCGAAGTTTTTGATATGCCAATAATTCGATATGCTAACTTATTTGATACGCTAACTTATTTGTTATGTTCGTATTTTTTTGTTATGCTTATCTTTTGTTATGCTTATCTTTTGTTATGCCTGTAGTTTGATATGCTAATAATTTGATATGCTGACTTATTTGATATGCTATTTTCATGTTATGCAAAGTTTTTGTTATGCAGATTTTCTGTTATGCCAATATTTTGATATGCTATCTTATTTGATATGCTCTTGTTTTTGTGGTATGCTGATTAAATTGTTATGCTGGTATGTTTTCTGTTATGCTGATATTTTTTTTTTGTTATGCCACAAGTTGACGTGTTTTTTGGTACGCTTTTCCTTTTCTGATATGCCAGCACTTTGTACTATTTTTCTTTGCTTAAATATCAAATGAGTCCCTTTAGAGATCTGTTTTAAAATAATACTTTATATATATATCTTGTGGACTAGTATCCATATTCTAAAAGTTGAGTTTTATTTTAAGTATACCATTACGCATTTCATATAAAATTTGCAGCAAATCTAGACTAAATATACGCAGTAAATACACTAATTTAATACACGTTAATTGTATTACAATATACACTTTTAATAAGTAATATTAGATAAACTAAATGTAAAGCAGCATGTTCTAACCATAATTGTACAACATTGGAACCATTTAATAGTGGCCATTATGTACTGTAGGACCAAATGTCAAATTGAACACAGTACACGACTTTTGCAACAATGAATTTAATTGTGCAGACAAGAATCCACATACTACAATGGGCAACCCAACGCCCCAGCTAAACATTTTGAATAGCAAATGCTTTGAAAATTTGGGCATTTATATAGCAATATTGTGGTACTACATATTGTGTATAAGAAAACTAGGTAAGTAACACTAGGTAAGTAACACTAGGGTAAGGCACCTAAATTCGGTATTACGCGTTAACAGGTCAGATCGCAGATACAGATCCATATATTAAACAATTTCGACAGATTACTACTATTATAGTTTTGTATTGCAAAGAAATATAATGCTTTATTGATTAAGTAACATTTCAGGTATTATTGCACCTCTGTCGAAAGATACATTTGTAACAACTTCAGCTTTTGCAATGCTGACATCCTATGACCAATATTTCTTATCTCATAGACATATTATATAGCATTAAATACATTAACAAGACCATATATCTTCCTTCATCCAAGGTTGCAAGCCTCTCAAATGTTTAATTCAAACCCCTTGTTGATGAACTTCCTCTTAGGTCATCAACTTTGACCCCTGAATGCCGGAATAATCCTCCTACTAGAATGTCTACAGGAATTTGAAGTTATAATATTAATACTAAGGGTAGCTCGTCTATGGGTCAATTGTTTTAAAGGCTACAGGGATTAGATAACGATGAAAGACCCTTTACCTGCCACTGGTGACCCTTGTATATGTTACTTTACCAGAAATTTAGCAAATCACTCTAAAATAAGACGCCATTGGGTATGATCAACTCAGATAAGACAAATAAACAAAGAACAATGGGTATATCTTTCCGAATTACTTGGTAGTTTGGTCAAATAGGTCCTGGTTGAATAAAAACAGGTGGATAAAAATAAATGTCGCAATTTTCAATACTTCACAGTTTTGAAGTTTGAACCCAATCAAAAAAAGTCGCATTTTGAGATGCACTTTTTTTCGCCTAATTCATTACATCTAAAAAATTATTAATAACACTAGCCTATTTTAAACTGCAAAAAACGTACCATTGTACTACTAAGAACTATAATTGGCTCAAAGACACGACTTTCAAGTTAACAGATTTCCAGCTATTTCTCTACATCTTCATTATAAGTTTGGGCTACATTCCTGAGCTTTGTTACCACATTACATGCTGTTACAACAACTGTTTCCAGGCTTGATGGACGCATTCTAACATCTAATTTCCCGTGCTATTTGCATTTCTAAATCCATGTGAAATGAAACAAATTCTATCTTAAGAAATCATCTGCGGATATATCTAGTTATAATTCCGGTTGCTGTTTATGCTGGATGCCTACTTCTGGTGGTGATTATTAAGGGATTTATTCTGCTTGTGATGGACGATTAAAATAAAGTATATTCGGTACCTGCACCATTGATTTGGGCATATAGTCAGCTTTTACCGAATGTTTTCAGTTCTGCTTGTAGGAATAGATTCTGCCTACTACAAGTTAGACTGCTTTGCTTGAGGTAATTATTACTACCGTTATAACGATAGTGTATTCTCAAAACAATTCCGTTTTGGATAGTCACACGTTATGAGACTTCAAAAAATGTTTGTACATCTTTAAATTCTAAGGATAGCGGTAATTGCTTTTCAATTTCATCTTTCCAACCAAGCGCCCGCAAATTATTTGACATTTGGAATATATTAAACATATCTGGATTATTTGGACTTCGCTGGTATACAGAATCTGAAATCCGTACAAACACTTCGTAGGAATTATTCCTTTTTGACAGTCCTTAGTAAGGTGTGAAAAGCGCTATAGATTGTGGAAATCCAGATGTAACAACAAACTCACCACTGCGATAGGAACCTGCCATATCTCAATTAGAGTACTGAAAAATGTGTAAATGAGCTTCAAAATAGGATACTCACTAACTTCCACAGTAAGTATTTCATACTCTAAGACAATATATTTGGTGTTATATTTTTTATGATGCCTCTGATAATTGGATTTCATGTGTAATAGTCCGATGCAACTAATAACAAGATAGATTTTAACAGCTATACCTCTAAAAACTTAAATGACCCTCGTATTGACTGAATATGGATATGATCGATTTAAAGCAAAAAAACGTACAAGGTTGAATTAACACAGCCCAGATATTCTTTTAGAGTTCAAGTTTGTAGCGAACCTGTTTTTCTAGTAGAGGAATACTTGATCCACTTCTAGTAATTAAATTCTATATAGTCTTACTGTTAATTAAGTTTGTCTATGCTGATACAGTATTTGCAAAAAGAATAAGAAAGCTAAGTTAGTATGCAAATAAATTAATCTAATTACCACTATAAATGGTGATAGTAGTTCTCTGATTCATGTTGTTCTTAAATTAGTGGTTTACATTTAATTTATATGCTTTAAATTGTGATTGTATTGTTCCGATTCAATCGTTTACATCGCAAGGAATGGTTGAGCACATTTTACCAAATGCTTTGAGACAGAGCTAGCGATAAGAAAGGTCTTGAAATAATAAGGTAATGTAGAACCATTTCAGTTTCTGCGTGTTTAAAAGTATAACTGAACAGAACGTCATTGTTTGTGAAACTTTAGCTCGATAGCCATTTACATTTATCAGTATGTATATTCAGCGCAATTCCCTGTTTTACTATGATCAGTTAGTACGCACCAAATATAAATCCTAATACTATTTGATACCTGCAATTTGAATTGTTACTGAGTTTGTTGAATCTGTGGATGGATTTGTAAGAATAGATAAACTTTAGTCAGAAGTTGTTATTTATTAGGAGTGATAATTCTAAAAGAATAGAAGTATATAGTATTTAATAATTTACATATATGTTATTTGTTTTTATTGGCTTCGGCTATTCTATTGAATAGAAGTATGCTGATGTGATAAAATTTTATGGCTCGATTAAAAAGTGGATCTCACTGAAGCGGTCAGTATTCTTATCCATAGGAGCAATCTATACAGACTATGTTACAACAATACCGTGAGTGTTCAACCTGACAAACTTTAACTAGAATCTCCAATAGTTGTCCTGGTTGTTAAGAGGAATGTTCCCTTTTTTCAGAATACTATTGTGTCAATTGTTTTCTGGAAGCATCCAATTGCAAAATCCAGCTTACTAAAGTTACTAAGTATGTAAACGATACAGTAGGTCCGTCTCAACTGCGTCAATATTAATTACATCATTACAGATCTGATACCTAAAATATCAGTAGAATGATGATAGCAGCACTTCAATTTGAAAAGGTGAACCCGGTCATGAGTTCTTCGCAGTTTACTAATAAAATTACTGTCCGTAGAATGATACAACTGAAAAAAGCAAATAGTAATAGCATGATTTGCAATATTGTGACATCCTTTGTAGTTAGAGAAACTCTTAAATAGTTGTAATTAGAATCAATAAACTCCTCTTACAGTTGTAAGAATCTCTTGAAGCCTAAATTTGTTTCATTTCACATGGATTTAGAAATGCAAATAGCACGGGAAATTAGATGTTAGAATGCGTCCATCAAGCCTGGAAACAGTTGTTGTAACAGCATGTAATGTGGTA
The DNA here is from genome assembly GCA_911254575.1 of Candida sanyaensis. Lineage (NCBI taxonomy): Eukaryota > Fungi > Ascomycota > Pichiomycetes > Serinales > Debaryomycetaceae > Candida > Candida sanyaensis. The sequence continues at coordinate 180,901 of CAJVQF010000011.1, forward strand.
ACAAAGCTCAGGAATGTAGCCCAAACTTATAATGAAGATGTAGAGAAATAGCTGGAAATCTGTTAACTTGAAAGTCGTGTCTTTGAGCCAATTATAGTTCTTAGTAGTACAATGGTACGTTTTTTGCAGTTTAAAATAGGCTAGTGTTATTAATAATTTTTTAGATGTAATGAATTAGGCGAAAAAAAGTGCATCTCAAAATGCGACTTTTTTTGATTGGGTTCAAACTTCAAAACTGTGAAGTATTGAAAATTGCGACATTTATTTTTATCCACCTGTTTTTATTCAACCAGGACCTATTTGACCAAACTACCAAGTAATTCGGAAAGATATACCCATTGTTCTTTGTTTATTTGTCTTATCTGAGTTGATCATACCCAATGGCGTCTTATTTTAGAGTGATTTGCTAAATTTCTGGTAAAGTAACATATACAAGGGTCACCAGTGGCAGGTAAAGGGTCTTTCATCGTTATCTAATCCCTGTAGCCTTTTAAAACAATTGACCCATAGACGAGCTACCCTTAGTATTAATATTATAACTTCAAATTCCTGTAGACATTCTAGTAGGAGGATTATTCCGGCATTCAGGGGTCAAAGTTGATGACCTAAGAGGAAGTTCATCAACAAGGGGTTTGAATTAAACATTTGAGAGGCTTGCAACCTTGGATGAAGGAAAATATATGGTCTTGTTAATGTATTTAATGCTATATAATATGTCTATGAGATAAGAAATATTGGTCATAGGATGTCAGCATTGCAAAAGCTGAAGTTGTTACAAATGTATCTTTCGACAGAGGGTGCAATAATACCTGAAATGTTACTTAATCAATAAAGCATTATATTTCTTTGCAATACAAAACTATAATAGTAGTAATCTGTCGAAATTGTTTAATATATGGATCTGTATCTGCGATCTGACCTGTTAACGCGTAATACCGAATTTAGGTGCCTTACCCTAGTGTTACTTACCTAGTGTTACTTACCTAGTTTTCTTATACACAATATGTAGTACCACAATATTGCTATATAAATGCCCAAATTTTCAAAGCATTTGCTATTCAAAATGTTTAGCTGGGGCGTTGGGTTGCCCATTGTAGTATGTGGATTCTTGTCTGCACAATTAAATTCATTGTTGCAAAAGTCGTGTACTGTGTTCAATTTGACATTTGGTCCTACAGTACATAATGGCCACTATTAAATGGTTCCAATGTTGTACAATTATGGTTAGAACATGCTGCTTTACATTTAGTTTATCTAATATTACTTATTAAAAAGTGTATATTGTAATACAATTAACGTGTATTAAATTAGTGTATTTACTGCGTATATTTAGTCTAGATTTGCTGCAAATTTTATATGAAATGCGTAATGGTATACTTAAAATAAAACTCAACTTTTAGAATATGGATACTAGTCCACAAGATATATATATAAAGTATTATTTTAAAACAGATCTCTAAAGGGACTCATTTGATATTTAAGCAAAGAAAAATAGTACAAAGTGCTGGCATATCAGAAAAGGAAAAGCGTACCAAAAAACACGTCAACTTGTGGCATAACAAAAAAAAAATATCAGCATAACAGAAAACATACCAGCATAACAATTTAATCAGCATACCACAAAAACAAGAGCATATCAAATAAGATAGCATATCAAAATATTGGCATAACAGAAAATCTGCATAACAAAAACTTTGCATAACATGAAAATAGCATATCAAATAAGTCAGCATATCAAATTATTAGCATATCAAACTACAGGCATAACAAAAGATAAGCATAACAAAAGATAAGCATAACAAAAAAATACGAACATAACAAATAAGTTAGCGTATCAAATAAGTTAGCATATCGAATTATTGGCATATCAAAAACTTCGCATAACAGAAAATTGGTATATCAAAATAGTTGCATAACAGAAAAGTTGCATAACAAATAAGCAGCATATCAAAAACTTTGCATAACAAAATTTGGGCATAACAAATAAGTTAGCATAACAAAGTTTAGACATAACAAATAAATTAGCATAACAAATAAGTTAGCATAACAAAGTGTAGACATAACAAAAGAATATCAGCATAACAAAGTTTGCGCATAACAAAGTATTAGCATAGCAAATAAATAAGCATAGCAAATAAATAAGCATAGCAAATAAACAAGCATAACAAAATCGCAGCATACCAATTAAGGAGCATATCAACTAAAGAGCATATCAACTATTTCACGTGATAATACTAGCACGTGATAACGTTTTCTTTGATATGCCTTACTGCAACTAGTAATAGTAAACTTAGTAACTTAATAGCCTGAGAAACTCAAAGCATGGTAGTAATACTATTTTATGTACCACATGTGCCCATTTAAAGGTGCATCTTTGAGTTTCTAAAACGAAGACAGAGTTGCTGTGAATTTCAGACATTATGTTGTTCACCTCCGACATTGGTGTCTTACCTCACGACACGAAGAATTTGAAATTTTTTAAAGGCAGTAAAAAGTCGTGCAAGGTTCTTAAAGACAGTAAAAAGTCGTGCGAGGTTCCATACATAAGATGTCGCATGCCAAACAAAAGTGTACATAACTTTACCATAATCATATGACTTCTTATTGAGTTTGATACTATTAGTATGAGTGTGAAAATTGCATCCAGGATGGTCTGTCAATGGGTATCTAGAGTAATTAGAGATGTAATATATGTACATTGATGTTGCTCCAATGTGAAGGCAAATTCTTAAAGTATCTTGTCGCTAACAGGGATGAAAAATTTAGAGCCGACGACTTTTACAAAAGCCCTTTTTCCGAAGAGGTCTCATGGATTTTAGAATGTCGAAGTGTTATATCTTTTTCCGCAAATGTCACATGTCGTCAATTTTTTTGATGTCGCACAGAAAGTTGTAGCAGCAAAAGACATTGGTCATGTCGCAGAAAACTCTCTTTTTGTCGCATGTAGTTAATTTTTGCCATGTCGGCTTTTTCAATGACATTGAATTAATGTTGCAAACGACATTTCGCCTTGAAATCTGTTCAACAAAGGCTATGCTACAACATATACTGAATCACCCTGTGTATTGAAAGTGGTAAAAAAATACTGTAAAAATAGGAATACTAGTGATTCAAATGAGTGAAAGAGCTGTAGAATCAGAAAGAAGAGGAGTATTTTGAGCACTACTTGTAAGCAGGACGTTTTATAAACTACTGATACATAAGTAATATGAGCTACACATTCGTGTAGATAGCATAACAAGGACATACAATAATTGTGTAACTGATTCACCTTAATTACACACTGACAGGAACATAAACTGCCAATTGAAGTTGCAACTTCTGACATGCACAAAGCTATGATTAACAACAATGCAGCCACAACAATGCAGCCACAACCATAACCCAGCAAACCTCAAAGCTAACTGAGAATCGGGTGCTACATAGAAGCATACTCACCATTTTTATTAGAAGAAAAGAGGTAATGAAAAGTGCAATACATGGGGTGGGAAGGGTCCCAGGGTCGCAGGGCAATGGTCACTTCCGGTTTAGGTTACAAAGTATTTGGCATGGTGGTCTGTACGCAGGGTAAAGGGTGTAGACTAGGTATCACAGAAGATAAACGCTATCTCCGAATATTACATAAAGGGTCCATCAACCATAACATAAAAGTGAATCACGGCATAACATAAAATATTCGACCGGGCATATCAAGAAAACTATTTGGCCGAGCATACCAGGAAAATATTTAACCGAGAATAACAAAAATTCCTTTCTAAGCATATCAAATAACATTACCCCATATCAAAAAACTAAACTATGAGCATAACGAAATAAAAGCTTAGTCAAAAATGACACAAAAATAATAACACGTGACCCAATAGGGAAACTAGAAGTGAAATCCGGGTACATATGTCGGTCAGTTTACACCAAAACTGCTAAATGAACCAAGAAATACTAACAACTCAACTCTTTGATATCTATCAAGTTACTAGATTTTATCGAAAGGTCTTAGGGCAATAAAGTAAGCAGATGATAACAATAAGGAGAAGGAAAGTGTCTTTAAGTAGGTTCTCAGTGTGCACTAAAACTTAAAATAAAGTATAAACCAAGTAAATCCGATAATATGATAATTACCCTTAAACGTAGATAGTATGTAAAAAGTACTATATATTTTCTTCTATTCGTTCTTTCTTCCTTAAATATTACTTGCTGGTTAATACCATGCTGCTAACTAAGACAGTGCTATGAAAATAGCTGATATGCTGAAAGGGACATAATTCTTCACATGGGAATTACAATATCCTTCTCTTAGATAAGGCACTTTTAATCAAGTTGCAATATAACATCATAACCAATAATTACTCATACTATAACTAAAACATTGGTTACTCTGTGACAGTGAACTAAAGAGATAAAATTTGCGTGGGCGAGAGAAAAAAAAAAGTTGCAAAGGCACGTATGAAGTAGTCTTGTGTAGTTTTCTTGTAACTATTACCCAAGTGACTACAAGTTATGATTAAACAATAACTAAAGAATACTTATATTCAGATAATAAAAACTAATAAAAAAGACAGAGCTCTTTGGTTACCAAGATTTGATAATCAAACTCAATGGAAAAAGGTCGAAGAATTATTCAATTACTTGGATTCATCTTTGACATCCAAAGGAGTTAATCTCAAGTAAGGTTTGATAGCTCTGAACTTTGGGAATAAAGTTTTAGCTTCATCATCTGGAATAGAAACTGGAACAACAACATCATCACCTGGGACCCAGTTGATTGGAGTAGCGACTCTGTGCTTATCACCGGTTTGTAAAGAATCAACAACTCTCAAAACTTCAGCAGTGTTTCTACCAGTAGAAGCTGGGTAAGTCAAAATCAATCTAATGGTTTTCTTTGGGTCGATGATAAAAACAGATCTAACAGTCAATGGTAAACCTTTGTTGTCAACGTTAGTAACATCTTGATGGTCAAGCATATCGTATAAAACAGAGACTTTTCTGTCAAAATCAGAAATAATTGGGAACTTGACTCTGGTACCACTGATGTCTTCCATATCGTCAATCCACTTAGAATTGGCTTCAACTGGGTCAACGGATAAACCAACTAACGTGACACCTCTTTTGGTGAATTCGGGTTCCAACTTGGCAAAAGCTGGAAGTTCAGTCAGACATATAGGTGTCTCTGCGCTCGGGTGTGAGAAGAGAATAGCCCAGTTGTCTCCAATGTAATTGTGAAAGGAGATTGGACCATTGGTAGTCTGGGCTTCAAAGTCTGGAGCAGTTGAACCTAATCTTAATGTTGGCATTGTAGTATGAGTAGTGTGGGTAGTGTATGGAGAAAAAAAAAAAAAAAAAAGAAAACGAAAAGTAAAAAATAAAATTTCTCTCGAGAATGTGTGCGAACTTTTGAATATTTATGTTCACGCTCGACGCCACAGTTTGGAAAAAGCACGTGATATGTCAACTAATTCGACAAATTTTTAGCAATTTTTGTTCACTGTAATATCTCCAAGAAATATTCAGAAAAAATTACTCTGGGTGGACAAAACTCTTTAGTGATCCTTATTCTATTGCGGGCGGGCTGATACTGTCCTTCTGCTTTTTATACATACAGCCTGTAATAAATCTGTGGCACTAGCGCAACAAAATTATTACAGACTACGTGGTGCTACTTGTTCCATACCATATACCACACATTTGTAGTATAAACACCTAATGCGCAGTGATATGAAATTTATTGTCCGCTTTAGTTTGAATATTTCTCTATAATAGTACAAATAATACTATCGCACTTGTATAAATAATTTTGTTCATAGGTACAAAGAATAATTCTAAAGACAGTACTTTATGGGCTTCAAAAAATACTTCAGAGCATTTTTTTCTCGGAAAGCAACTTTTGTTTGCTTCCACACTTTTACGATCTGCTATATTTTTAGGTTTTTAATAAATCCGTTTTTTTCTTCTAATATAGGTACAGTTCAAACAATGAAAACTATCCAAATCATGTAAGGCACAAGCAATATCATGGAAGATCTTTCATATTTCTTTTCAGCGGAAAGCTCACCAATTTATGTTTAATTTTTTCTTCTTTTTTAAAAACATTTTGCAAAAAAATGAAACAAAAAATTAGAAAATTAGAAAATTAGAAAACTTCTCTCTTTTCATTTGTTGATGGTGTTTTCGATATATACACCACTTGCTTGGTTTGTTTTTATATGGTCTAAAATAAACTTAGTACGCGTGCAATTAAAGCTTGATCACCTACACCTCTGTCATAATGTAACATGGTTACACTAATAATCACTATTCTACACTACTTATAAATGCTAGCACATTGTGTGCTCTAGAGATTCATCTATATAACTTTATAGAATTAACCAACTCAGATTTTTACTTTCGTATACGGTGTCCTACGTCACAATCATCACCTCAAATCATTATACTACAATATTTGACTAATACACGACATACACTTGTAACAAAATTTCACCAGTCAACTGAAAAAAAAATGATTTGTTTACTTTTGAAAATTTCTCGCTGGACACTTTTGTCAATCCACTGTACCACATGAAAATTTGTTTTGGTCGTGCTTCTGACCACAATTTTTCTACACTTAACACGACCCAAGGGTCGTGTTCCCCTCTACAGTTATTTTGCCCTCCCACGACCATAGGATTCCAATTTTTTAAACCATTGAAATTTTTTTTTTTTTTAATTCAACAAAAATCTTACTCTCCTCTCCCTCTACTTCACCAAAATCAATCATGCCATTACAACTTACAATCTCCGACGAGTCCAAGGAACGTGTTATCAAATTATTAGATTATTCCAGAACCATTGCTCATTATGGATTTATTCCATTTGTGTTATATCTCGGTTGGTCTGCTACTCCAAATAAACCATCAGTCTTGAGTTTATTATCACCATTTCCATCTGCTTAGTTAAATTACTTGTAAATATATATCGGCGGAAAAAAATGAAAATTTTTTTTCCCCAACTTTACTTTTTTTAATCTTATTCAAGTCTCACTCTCACCTTTCACTCTCATTGCCATCTTCGAACTTCCCTCGTATCCCCTGTCATACTTCCTTCATACTCATACTCCGTCCCCTTACCCTAGCCTACACCTACATCAACATCCAGGCCTTCATCCCTGTGTCATTCCCTTCACCTCCCTCCTTCCACTAGCCTCGTTATGCCCGTCGATGATCTTCTCGCGGGTCTCACCTCCGGCTTTGCCACTACCATCATCACCCACCCACTTGATGTAATCAAAATTCGACTTCAACTATCCCAGGATTCCTTTGCCACCACGCTTCGTAATCTCCATGGACAATACTACCGAGGTATCATGCCTAATCTCATTGGCAATATCTCCGCCTGGGGGATATACTTTGCTCTCTACGGAGAATTCAAACGATATATTAATACTTCAACACCGTCAGTAAACTTCTTCACCGCATCAATTCTTTCGGGAGTTTCTACATCAATCTTAACTAACCCGATTTGGGTTCTTAAAACCCGAATCCTTGGGACCAATGAATACAAATCCATGCTTGATGGTATCCAACAAATGTTACACCAAGAAGGTGTTCTGAGTTTCTGGAAAGGTACAATTCCTAGTTTATTTCAGGTGTTCCAAGCAAGTTTACAAATCACCATTTATGACAACATAAAACGACATTTCAATATTCATGATGATCTTACCACGATATATGCATCATCAACATCAAAAATAATCAGCACATTAATCATGTACCCAACGCAGGTTGTACGAGCAAGATTACAAAATTCCCATGCCAAAACTACAATTACAACCGTGATTCAAGAGTTATACTCAACTGGTCGACTAAGGGCATTTTATAGAGGATTAAGTGCTAATATCCTAAGAGTGGTACCAGCTACCTGTATTACATTTGTAGTCTACGAAAAAGTAAAACGTCAATTAACACACATCTGAGGTTAATCTCAGATATCCATTACTATTTACAAGTCTCGAACAGATCTCAAACTCTCTATTTCACTCACAACTCACCCACAGCCTACAAGTTTGCTGTTCATTCACTCATTGACCTAGTTCTTCATTACAGAATCAACACACCCAAAGGCCAAGACATCCTCAATCCTATCAACACCTGCGATCAACATTGCTAACCTGTCAATACCACATCCCCATCCACCCGTTGGTGGCAACCCTAAACCCATCGCATTTACATAATTTGTATCGGGAATCAACATCTCTTGATCATTATAATCACGCTTCATTTGTTGTTGCAAGGCAAACTTCTGTCTCTGCACCACCGGATCATTCTCTTCCTCATATGCATTGGCCATTTCTCGACCATTAATAAACAACTCAAATCTTGACGAGACCCCATCGATTGATTTTGCCAACGGTGACATCACTTCTGGTTGATTATAAATAATCACAGGGGTATTTTTCTTATGCTCATCACAAAGTGATTCCAAATAAATCTCCGATAGATTATTCAACAATTTCACAGGGTTGGGTTGATCTGGAATCTCCAACAGTAATTCTTTATAATACTCCACTAACCCTTCAAGTGTTAACTCCGGCACCGCTTTACCTGTACGCAATGCCAAAGTAGGCAAAAATTCATACCGAACAAACGATTCACCACTAAACCCAACTTCATTAAATACATACCCAAATAACTCTTCTGTCATTTGCATTAATTCCTCTAAACTAGTATAGGCCTGATAGAATTCACAACTGGTAAATTCCGGATTATGGGTCATATCAATCCCTTCATTTCTAAAATTACTACCTATCTCAAACACTTTATCAAACCCGGAAATAACAAGTTTTTTCAACCACAATTCTGGAGCAACACGAAGATGTACTGGTTGTGATTTAAAATTTGTGATAAATGGTGTGGCATTGGCCCCTGTACCTTGACCACTCAATATTGGGGTCGATACTTCTAAAAACTCTTTGTCTAACAAAAACTTCCTGATTGCTTGAATAACCTTGGATTTAATGACTATGGGGTTCTTGGATTCTGGATTTACCAAATAATTAAGTACACGGTTATTGTTAATCAACCCGCGATCAACAAGTCTATTCGGCAATTCAATCAAATTCGGGGTTAGCATCTCCATTGGTCGATTAAGCTTCAATGTCAATTCCCCAGTTTTGGTTCGTCCTACTAACCCCCGACATGCAATATAATCACCAACCTTGAAGAAGCCATGAATTCGATCAAATTCTTCTCTATCCATTCCCATTAGTCTATTTGTTGCCATGATTTGCACATTAACATCATCTTGGATTATATCAACAAAATACATTCCTCTCCCGGCTTTACGAATAGACAACACCCTCCCCTCGAGGAGATAGCTCGTGTCAGGGAAATTATCAACTGGGTCATATAATTGACGAAATTCCTTAACCCGGATTCGTTCATTTGGTGATAGTTTATCTCGAACAGTAGATATTGATGGATAATATCCGCCTGAAGAGATAATTGCCTTTCTATGCTCATATGTCAAATCAGGTTTAACCAGTAGCAACCTGGTAAAGCATTTCTGCCATCTAATCATGTTAAGTTGGTGGTAGTGGTGGTTGTGGTGGTGGTGGTGGAATGAATTATCTAGGAAAAAAAAATTTCATCGGATCTAAGTACAGGATTATCTCGGTTGGTTGATTTTCTTTTTTTTTTTCTTTTTTTATTAAATTTTTTATTAATTTTGTATTTAGGATATTTATTCGTCAAACTATCATACATCTACTATACATAAGCGGAGAGTTAAGCTCGCAGTTGACTCCCGGATCACCTGCTGTCACCAGTCTCCAATCTCCCGCTCGTTTTACTGGCGGCTCACACACGGCCGACCAATCTATCAGCAATCTCCCTAGTTCTACTCCAGTGGATCTTCTTTGGCATTCTTCTACCCAACTCAGTCTCAAAATCATACAAATGTCTAATTGAAGTAAACTTCAAATGTGAAGATTTAACCCCCAATACTGCAGCAGTATTCATTATCTTCTTATCATCATCTGGGAAATCCATCGAGTATCTCAATTCTGCCAAATCATCCACATGATCTTCGATAAACTGTACCGCCTTAATAGCAAATCTATCACCTCTGGCTCTATCAATTGGTGATGGCAAACCACCTTGTTGAACATGACCTGGAATAGCAGTCTTGGTATCAAATTCTCCATGACTTTCAGAATTAATAATATCTGCCAACACACGTGGAGTCAATACTTTAGATGCATTACTTGACTTGATAATCAATTTACCAGATTTGGTCATTTCTCTTTCAATTGAGAACGATTCTCTCAAGGAATTGATATCACTTTCCAATTGAGCCAAATTAATACCTTCTTCTGGAACATAAGATGCTTGAGCACCACTGATTAATGCAGCATAGGTAGCAATATAACCAGAATTACCCCCTTGGACATCAACCACAAACGCAGTACCTCTGGTAGCTGAAGCAGATTGTTTAACAATATCACAATATTCCATCAAAGAATTCAAACAAGTGTCTGAACCCAAAGAATATTCAGTACCTGGAACGTTATTGGAAATAGTAGCTGGAATCAAAACCATTGGGATTCTAAATGCCGGATACATGGCTCTAGATTTTTCTAATTGTTCTAAGGAAACAAACGCTTCAAATCCACCGACAATAATCAACCCATCAAATTGATACTTTTCAAAATAATGTGCAATCATACCGATATCAGTATCCTCTGGTGTTTGTCTATTAGTACCAATTTCAGAACCACCGATACTGTTCCAGCCTTCAATATCAATCCAATTCATCAGCTTAACCGATTCATGTCTGGCCAAACCAGCAAAACCATTATGAATAGCATATGGAGTATGGCCACGTGACATACAATAAGTGGCCATGGCATAAACAGCAGAATTCATACCACCTGCTGGGGCACCGATATTAACAATGGCGATTTTCTTACGTTTTTCCACCGGCAAGGTTGGTTTCTCATGTACTGCTGAATTCATGGCCATAAAGTTAGCCAAATGTTCTTTGAATTCATGATCTCTTAATGACATGGCCTTTTCAAAATCTTGAGCTTCAATAGCAGCAGCAACAGATTTGGTAATCTTTACCGCTTCAACCAATGGTTTACAGCAAATTTTATTTTCATCAATGGCAATCAATGGAGATGGAACATCTGGGGTTAATTCCAAAATAGCCTTAACGGCTTCGACCCCTTGTAAAGTAGCCAAAATTCTATCATAAGCAACAGCAGTACCACCTCTTTGAACATGACCTAAAACAGTGATTCTGGTATCCAAACCTAATCTATCAACCAAAACATCTTTAACTTCATCAGAAGAAATTGGTTTTAATTCAGAAGTAATGGCCCCTTCAGCAACAATAACAATGGTCTTTCTCTTACCTTTGGCTCTATGTTTACCAACAATATCACACATTTGATCTTTCCAATCTTTGGAAGAAGCTGGTTTTTCCGGAATAAGAATATAATCGGCACTAGTGGCAATACCAGCCATCAATGCCAACCAACCACAATGTCTACCCATTACTTCAACAACAAAAGCACGTGAATGGGAACTGGCAGTGGCATCAATATAATCAACTGCTCGACAAATTCTTTCCAAAGCAGAATACCCACCAATAGTGGAATCAGTCATGGCCATATCGTTATCAATGGAACCAACCATACCACAAATGTATAAATGTTTGTGTTTTTCGTATTGTTCAGTAGTGATATCACCATTTTCTTTCAATTCTTTAATCAAAGAAGGCCATTCATGTCTAAAAAGATCAGCCCCGGTCAAAGAACCATCACCACCACAAACAATCAAACCATCAATACCGGCTTGAATCAAATGTTTACAACCCAATAATCTACCCCAACGTTCCTTGAATTCCATACATCTAGCAGTACCAATGTTGGTACCACCTTCAGAAAGAAAACCACGAACATCTTGCCAATTGGTTTCTTTGATATATTCAGGTCCACCTTTAACCAAACCTTCATAACCTTCTTTAATAACAAAAGCCTTACAGCTACGGAAAATAGTAGCTCTAACAACCGCTCTAACGGCAGCATTCATACCTTGAGAATCACCACCAGAGGTCATAACAGCGATATTTCTTCTAACTTCTTTAATCTCTTCAACTGACCTGGATTGTGATCCGGATGTAGACATTAAATTTGAAGTTGCATCAAATTTTGGATGGGCCTTTTGCAATGGTGGTACAATGGTCAATGGTTCTGCACAAGCAGTAAAACCAACAATATACCCTAAAGGATCAACACAGTAAACTTCATTAGGATACAATTCATTTGGAGTAATTTGTAAAGTGTATTTATAGGTGGATAAAGTTTCAATCAAATTTACCAAATTATCAACCTTAAACACATTGGCGGTATCTAAAGATCTCCAATCAATGACATTCAATTTTGAAATTATATCGTCTTTTCTATCATGAATTTGTTTTGTAGTTAATCCTAATTTAGGATCCAATTTTATCTTGACAATCATTTTATTGTCTTCATTTGATAAGTATGTTAAATCATCAATCTCCGAGTGTAAGGACAACCCAAGGATGTTTGTGTAGAAGTTAATTGCATGGGTTAATGATTCTTTGGTACCTGCAACCAACGAATGTGTGGATGTACCATTAACAATTGAAATCATTGATGATAGTTGTGAATTTTTGTATATGTGTGGAAGAAAAGCAAAAAAAAAAAAAAGGAAAATTGACCACAAGCAATCTGGATAAACTATTGATCATTTTTATAAGTGGATGATTTTTTTCTCTCTCGCAGTATCAACCACCACCTGACGGAGTAATCTTAGTCGAAATTGAATATTTTTTTTTTTTTTTCTTCTCTTTTCTCCCTGTGCGTACAATATCCTGATGCATCTTACCGGGTTATTGTGATCCTTTTATTCATCCTGTGATGTAAGAAACATTCGATCGGATGATATCATTGGGGGAATATCTGTGACATTTTACCGAATTGCAAAGGTTAGTTGTTCTCCGAAATATGAACATGTAGTTCTGGTACAAGTTCATTTATCACCAACCTTCTCTTATTCCTGACCAATGCATTTATCTCTCATTATCACTAACAATTTCATCTCTCATCCTCTCCCACGGTTTCACCTCTCATCCCTCCCTCCTTCCTTCCTTTCATTCTTTTTTTTTTTTTTTTTTTTTTTTCGCGCTAGCGAAAATTTTTAATCAACAAAGTAAGCACAACCACAACAAGTATCACTCACCGACGGACCAATCACAACAATTATCACCAACATGGTATGTAACGTAACTTGTTTATCACTCTAACTGATTGATCCTTATACTAACATACCCCAGTCGACAATCACAACAAAAGTAACCACAAGTGACATCTCCGGGTTGTCATTAATCGCAGCTCATTCCCATATATCTGGTCTTGGGTTGGATGATAATTTACAACCTAAAGAAAATGCACAAGGTATGGTTGGCCAAATGAAAGCACGTAAAGCCGCAGGTGTCATTTTAAAAATGGTACAAGCGGGCAAGATCGCTGGTAGAGCAGTGTTAATTGCAGGACCACCATCAACTGGTAAAACCGCCATTGCCATGGGGTTGTCTCAGAGTTTAGGTAGTGAAGTTCCATTTACTGCTTTGGCAGCCTCAGAAATCTACTCCTTAGAATTATCCAAAACTGAAGCATTAATCCAGGCATTTAGAAAATCCATTGGTATAAGAATTAAAGAAGAAGCAGAAATCATCGAAGGGGAGGTTGTTGAAATCCAAGTGGACAGAACCATCACTGGTGGTCACAAACAAGGTAAATTAACAATAAAAACCACTGATATGGAAACAATTTATGAATTGGGTAATAAAATGATTGAAGGATTGACCAAAGAAAAAGTATTAGCTGGTGACGTCATTTCCATTGATAAAGCATCTGGGAAAATCACCAAATTGGGAAGATCATTCACCAGAGCTAGAGATTATGATGCCATGGGTCCTCAAACCAAATTTGTACAATGTCCAGAAGGGGAATTACAAAAGAGAAAAGAGGTTGTGCATACAATTTCCTTACATGAAATTGATGTTATAAACTCTAGACAACAAGGTTTTTTGGCATTATTCTCGGGTGATACTGGTGAAATAAGACCAGAGGTCCGTGATCAAATCAACACAAAAGTAGCTGAATGGAAAGAAGAAGGAAAAGCTGAAATTGTTCCTGGGGTGTTATTTATTGATGAAGTACATATGTTGGATATCGAATGTTTTTCCTTTATCAATAGAGCCTTGGAAGATGAGTTTTCTCCAATTGTAATCATGGCCACCAATAGAGGCATTTCCCGAATCAGAGGTACCGAATACAAATCCCCCCATGGGATGCCAATGGATTTGTTGGATAGATCAATCACTATTCACACCACTTCATATAGTGCTGACGAAATCAGAACCATCTTATCCATACGAGCCAATGAAGAAGAAGTAGAATTATCTGGAGATGCATTGGCATTGTTGACCAAGATTGGCCAAGAAACCAGTTTGAGATATGCTGCTAATTTGATATCTGTTTCACAACAAATCGCCTTAAAGAAGAAAAACAAGAGTGTTGAATTACAAGATATTAAACGAGCATACATGTTATTCTTGGATTCCGATAGATCTGTACAGTATTTAGAAGAAAACTCATCCCAGTATATTGATGATTCCGGTAATGTTACAATTGGTACAGAAGATGACAAAATGGAAACCGATTAGACTATATAGATGTCTATATATTCAGTATATATTATGATTAACCACTTCCTTTGGTGTTTAAAATCAATGCAATAATCATACCGTACAACCCTAAAACTTCAGCAAAAATTAAAATCAACACAATCCCAACGAATAATCTAGGTTGGTGCATAAACTGTCTTACCCCTTCATCACCAACAATCCCAATTGCATAACCTGATGCAAGACAGGCAAACCCCACGGCCAATCCACAGGCCAAATGCATACAGCCATTGAACAACGAATAATTTTCTGTTGGTGATAAACCACCAGCAATCAACACAGATACAACCAATCCATAAACCGATAAAATACCCGACATAACCACGGGGATTAATGACTTCATAATTAATTCTGGTTTAAATGTACCAATACCAGCAATACCTATACCTGATTTTGCTGTTCCAATGGCTGCACCAGCACATGATAACATCATTGCTGCAGCACAACCAGCAAATCCCAAAAATGGGGCAAATGCTGGATAATATTCTTCTCCTAATACTTCTGACATAATTGCTGTTGATAGTGTAGAAATACCTGGTGGTGACATTAATTCTTCTTTTTTTTTTTCTTGAGAAATTTTGATAAATTAATTCAACGAGAGTCAACAAAATTATCTCTCTCATCCACACGACCTTGTTTATCCACGACATGGATTTCAAAAACGGGTATGAAAAGATAGCATTATCGAAACAAGAGTATAGTCATGTTTTTGAAAATGTATTACAAGCCGCAATGGATAAACTCAACCTCCATCTCCCTGCTTCGGAAAACGATCCCTTGAAGAACGAAGTGTCAGCGATGCTTGAAGAATTTTTGGTTAATAGTTTTGATAGTTCAAAATATTCCATACTAGCTGATGGAAGAGATTTGGATGAAACTTCTATTCAGGATATTCTTTTACTACGAACACTTGAAAATGTTGAACAGATTGATGCTGAAACAACTTCAAAGTTGAGAAGTATTCTACAAGAATTCGAGACGGAGACTGTTGAAGTGACTAGAATGAGACGCGAAGTTCCTATAAGAGCAAGTGATGTTTACAAGGATGTGATTACAAAAGTCGATGATGAAGTATCTGAAATAATCAATCAAATTGAAAAAGAGACACAAGATAACCACATTGATGACATGCAGATTGACCAAGACAGTTCATCAAAGTTTAATAAGCATTTACAATGGCTCGAAAATACCAACAAGCTTTTACCAACCTTGAGAACTCAATTTGAAAAGTACAACAAAACACTGCAACTTTTAGAAGATATTTACCAACAACGCTCTCATGAAACTGAGTCCAACATTCCCTCCATCAATGATCATTAGTTTCAGTGAGATTTGTTGTGAGTTTGGTTCGTTTAAGATTTTTTTTTTTTTGTGCTCCAAGTACTAATTGGGTAAAAATGTAAACATCGTGAAACAAAAATTTTCTGTAACTTATCAACCGAGTTTATACCTTGACATAAAATATACATTTATCGTCCCCTTCTTCTTCTTTTTGTTTGTCCTAATCTTTTTTTTTTCTCTCTCCATCTAACAATGCCTATTACTGATATAACAGCGAGGTATTTAAATTCACTAGAGGATACCAATCATAAACCACAGCCAATTTCCAAGTCCCATTCCCCCACCAAGGTTACAAATAAACATGAAGATTTAGATGCATTAGCTCTAGCTCTAAACATTACTCCAAGTGGAAAACCATCAACCACAACCTCTTTACTACGTTCCAAATTTGAATCACCTTCAGCAACAGTTTCGTCTTTTAAATCCAGTGACTCAAGTATCGGATCACCGAAGAAGAACCACTTTGAAATAACTTCTGATGAATCACCAAGTTGGGCAAATAAAAACTATAGAGATGTGTTAAAAAAATCACCAACTAAACTTTCAACCCCATTGAGGCCATTATCCCAACCAATGGAGGCCCCATCGGGCAAACGTCCATTCTTATCTTCACCAAGCAACAATACTTCTAAAGATTCCCCAGGATATGAATATTTATGCAGAGTTGAAGCAATCAAAGCATGGTTGGAACAAGTTTTACAGGAAGAAATTGAAAAATCATCATCAGAGTTAATCTCATATATCAGAAACGGGATTTATCTTGCAAAATTAGCAAATGTGATCTTGCCTAATGAAAGAAACGTTTTTATGAATGATACCAAATTACAATTCAAACATACTGAAAATATCAATAGATTTTTCCAATTGTTGGATTTCTTAAATATGCCTGATTTATTTCGATTTGAATTGACGGACTTGTATGATGCAAAGAATGTTCCCAAAGTATGGTTTTGTTTACATGCCTTGAGTTATATCTTGAATAAACAAGATTCGGCTTACCCCAAGATGGGAAACTTGGTAGGCAATGTTGAATTTGAGGATGATGATATTAGAACTGCCAATAGAGCATTAGTAAGTGCCCCATTACCAAACTTTTCCGGAGCTCATGGTGGTGATTTAGATGAATCTGATGGAGGAACATACATGAAAAAAGTTACTTCACCAGTGAAGAAAATGATATCCCCAAGTAAACAACCAAAACCTACTACAACTGTTGCTTCTTCTGCAGCGTCTGTTGCTGTTGCTGAGGATCCATTTACAGAAACCAAACCACAAACACCACCTATCAATACCTCAGACCCAGTATTTAAAATTAGACTGCCAGTGATATTTGACACATCACATCAAAACTCAGATTATTATACCCCAGAACTTGAACAACACATGACAAATATTATCAAATTTCAATCCTTAGCTAGAGGAGCTGTATTCAGGTATACGATGTTTGTTGATAGAATCTTACTTAAATCTTACGAAGAAGAATTCACCCATTTATTTTCCATTATTCGTGGTAACCTTGCAAGGGCAAAAACTATTCATAAACATAGAGATGATTTGAGGGATTATACCTTTGAAATCACAGAATTACAATCTATTATTAGAAAGAAATTTGTCACCAAGAATAAACCTGACTTTAGCAAAATCAAGATGACTGAATTCCAAAGTTTGATAAGAGGTAAATTACAAAGAAATCAAACTCAAGATACTTTAAAAGCATTGAAAAATTCTGTGCCAAATATCATATCATTACAATCTTTGATTAGAATGAAGAATGTTTTTTCCAAAAGTGGCAGAATTATATTTCATAAAGAAGAAATATTACCTTCATTGGTTCAACTTCAATCGATTGCCCGTCGCCAATTATACCATAGATCTGCTTTATGCAAAGATATTGATTCTAATTCTGTTACTGCTTTGCAATCAATCATAAGAAGAAATGCAGTGATTGGCGATCTTATTGTCAAACTCTCCCAACTTCGTGCCAACAAACGCAAATTCATCGAATTGCAAAGTATCGTCAGAGGTGGGATTACTAGAACAAGATTGTGCAAAAATGTCTTAGTTACTTTGATATATGAAGATGGTAAATTAAATGAACTCTTTGCTAAAGTTAGAGGTAACCACATAAGAGCACAAGTATATACCAAGAAACAAAAGCTTATCAATGTTGAAGAATCTTCCGTTATTCCTATGCAATCACTTTGTCGAGGCTTGTTATCGCGAGTCAAGAAAGTGTCCATGATGAATGATATTTATAGTCATGTTGATTCCATTATTGCTTTCCAATCAATTATCAGAGGGTCATTTATTAGAACGCTGTTGTATGAATTTGATAACTACTATATGCAAAACATCAATAGGGTCATTAAAGCACAGTCTATATTAAAGAGAATATTTGATCAAAATGCATATAGGTCATTAATATCAAGCAGAAACCCATCCCTCGATGTTATTAGAAGATTTTTGCCATTGTTGTCAAATAGAGATCGTGATTTTGAAGATGAAGTTGCCCTTTCAAGTATCAGAGATGCAATTATTGACAAGTGTAAGATTAATGAAGATTTAGAAAATCAAATACAACAGTTGGATATGAAGCTTGCCTTATTAGACAAAAACAAAATAAGTATTGAAGAATTCATTAAGCCAACTACGAAATCTTATAGACCTGTTGTGGAAAATGTTAAAAGTTTAGAAAGATTAACTAAATCATCTAAAAAAAGAATTGAGTTGTATCAAAGTCTTTTCTATTTCCTTCAAACAAACCCAGTATATTTTACAAAATTGTACAATTCCATTCCATACAATGAAAAGGAATCCAGGGAAATGAAGGATATATTTCAGTTAATTGTTCAAGTATTCCCAGTTCGTGATTCCTCCATCACATCCCATTCTCGTGAAGAATATTTTTTCATGAAATTAATTATCCTGTTAATGAAATCAGATATTTCAAAATCTCGTAATGTTGGAGATATAACCAAAACCCATTTGACACACTGGATTGACTTCTTGATGGATTTTAACAATCATACATTCCAGAGACAACATTTGAAATCATTATGTGGGAAATTTGTCATTAGATTAGTTGACAATGAAGAGATTGATTTTGAGTCTGACCCAAGTCGAATTTATAAAAATATCGTGGCTCACGAAGTTAAAGTTCATGGCTTTAGCAATAAACCCCTTGATATTTCTCCACAAACAGCAATCCAAGAAGTTGAAGTTAGTACCAAGTTTGTTAATAATTTGGTTTCACTTCGAGAAAGCTGCTCAGATTTGCTTGATGTATTGGAATCGCAGACAAGCAGAATTCCGGATCATATTAGATTGCTTTCTCGTCAAGGTTATTTGATGTCACAAATCCAGTTTCCTGATAAAACTGATCAGCAACATTTGGCAGTGGCCGGTGTCATTTTCTTAAAACATTATATTGGAGCAATCTTAAGAACTCCAGAAAAGTTTGGTATTTTGGTTAATCAATCATCAATGGATAACTTGAGACAGCTTTATCGAGTGATGTTGCAATTATTTTCCATGAAAATCTTTAGCGATGATTTTTTGAAACCATTGAATGAGTATATTTCTGCTGTTACCCCAAAAGTTAAATCTATAATCAGAAATGTAATTAACGTTGAGAATGAAATAGAGCTGGTTTATGATTTCAATGACTATGATGATATTGTGACCCACGAGAGACCAAAGTTAACCATGAAAACCAATGCAATTAGTCAATTAGAAAAATTCATTCAACATAATTTGGATATTATAACTGCGGGTAATGATGATCAATTGTTTAAAATTTGCACACAGTTGAATAACTTAATATCCAGCCCTGAGGATGTCTTAGCGTTTGCTGAATTATCTACGGTAGTATTGAATCTTGCTGCCAATACCGCAGAAGAACCCGTAATAGATTCAAAAACACGTGTTCTTTTTACACAGGCAAAAAGATGTTTATTATATATTATTCAAGTCCAGCAAGGTGGTGATCTTTTAGAATTATTGATATCTGGAATCAAACCTATTCACGAACAAAAATTTGAAGAAGAAAAGAAGGCTCTTGGAATGGTGGAAAACAAAAATAGATTATCACTTTATAATGTGTCACTTGGTGATATTTCAAGAATGAGTTATCATGATTTGAAGAAAATGTGCTTGGAAATTATACTTAGATTAGAATCTATGGGTGAATTAACAAGACGAAATTCATTCCAAGAATTACTCAATCAAATGGCGATGGATATTAAAACTAAAGATTCCCAAAGAAAACTTCGTAAAGAACAATTGCAAGCTTCTCAAAAAACCATCCAGAAATTATCTCAGAAGGAACAATTTTTACGTAATCAATTACGTGATTACAACAGACATGTTGATTCTGTTTTAAATGAACTTCAAACTAAACCAAAGAATAAAAAAATTTTTAGTATTATTCCAGTATTCAGTAAGCAATACTTTTATCTTCGAGAATTGCGTAAAAGAAATAGACTTCCTAAATTTGGTTCTTATAAATATTCAGCTAAAAAATTAATGGATCAACATGTACTTGTTGATTATGCTTTAAATACTTCAAGTGCATCCAAATTGGATTTTATGTTTAGTTGTCACCAAGCAGGAAAGTTTACTATTGAAGTTGCTAGTGGTGCGGTGAATATTCCTGGAGCAGCAAATACTATTACTTTGGATGATTTATTAGGAATGCAATATGAAAATAAGAAAAAGTTTGAAATGTTTGAAAATAAAGTCATTTTTGATTTGGATAATTTTATGGCATTAATATTTAAAAAATTCTACGATATTAAAAAGGAGTAAAAATTTAATTAGTATTTTATATGTACAATTAATTGAATCTATAGTATTTAGTTCATTTTATCTATACGATTTTGTAAAAAAAAAAAAAAAAAAAAAATTAACACCAATTAACGTACAGTACAATATTGTTACATTTATATATTTCAATTTATAAATTCTAATCTAATAACAAATTCAAATATCACTATTTCTTTAAAAGTTCATCAATTTTCTTTTCTAAAGTTGCCAATCTTTCATCTTTCTCTAATCCAGCTTCAGTTAATTTAGTCACCTGAGATTCTAATTGAGTAACGAGCAATGCTAATTTTTCAATTGTTGAACCTAATGTTGGTTTTGCTGATTTAGTAGATTCTGATTTTGATTCTGGTTTTGATTCGTCCTTTGGTTCAGATTTTGCTTCAACCTTTGGTTCTTCCTTAGGTTCTGGTTTTTCTTCAGCCTTTGGCTCTTCCTTTACCTCTTCCTTTGGTTCTTCCTTTGGTTCTTCCTTTGGTTCTTCCTTTGGTTCTTCCTTTGGTTCTTCCTTTGGTTCTTCCTTTGGTTCTTCCTTTGGTTCTTCCTTTGGTTCTTCCTTTGGTTCTTCCTTTGGTTCTTCCTTTGGTTCTTCCTTTGGTTCTTCCTTTGGCTCGGTCTTTTCGGATTCAGAAGACAATGACTTTACTTCCGATTTCTTCACCTCTTCCCAACCATCATCTTTGTCATTTTCCCCTTCATCTTCTTGAACATCTTCATCATCAGATTGATCAGCAACCTTTGAAAGCAAGCTATTAACTTGACCAGAATTTTTCAACAAATCATCAACATTCTTGCCTGGGGTGCCTTCTCTTGAAACACTTTCTTCCTTTTTACCATTGACAACGTCTGGATTTTCAGCTTTGGTTGAATTTTTTTCTTCTTCTTTCTTTTTCTGTTCTTCTTGTTTAATCTTTTCAGCTTCTTTCTTGGCGTCATCGACAACAGTTGCTGGTTTAGAATCATGTACTTTTGGTTTGGTACCTTCAAATATTGCTTCCATGTTGATGAGCAAAGGTCCATTAACTTCTTTACCACTAAACCATTCATCTGCACTTAATGCTGGTTCAGAGGATGGACAATCTGGATAAATATCCGCTTGGAATGATTCAGCTCTTCTTGGAACAATAAAAGAAATTGGTTCAATGGAATTATCAAACACTGTTTTGAATGATTTTACAACTTCATTTTCTTTGACATTGACTGAATGTTTTGGAGCAACGGCAAATCCTCTTTGAGGATCAGTAGATCCATATTGAGATAAATCAAATAAATCATCTTTGTCATATTCGTAATAACGAATATTACCATCACCTTTACCAGCAATGTATAATATAGAAGTTTCATTATCAAAATATGGAATTAACACTCCGGATCCGGAATCAATTACCAAAAATTTATTAATTGGACCATTTTCAATGTGATGGACGTCCCAGATACCAACTTGACGATCTGATAATCTTGAAAATCCTGTAGTGACAATTCTATCAGTATTACCCAACCAAGCAACTCTTGAAGGTTTGGCACCAGTATGTCCTGGACCTTCAGAAATGATTTTACCAGATCTGATATCCCAGATTCGCAACTTTTTGTCTCTAGAACTAGTTGCCAATAACGAACCATTGTAGTTAAAAGCAAAAGAAGTCACCAAATCCTTATGTTGCAAAGTAATTTCATTCTTGCCTGTGGCAGTATTCCAAATCTTGACAGAATAATCCAATGAAGAAGATGCCAATACGTTTTCAGCACATGGATGAAACTCTATCAATCCAACTTTTCTACTATGTCCAGATAAAACCTTGATTGGTTCAGTAATATCTTTTATATTCTCATCTTCATCAACATATTTGTGAAATGAATAATCCTCTGGGATTTCCCAAATTAAAATATTTCCATCATCGGAACAACTGGCAATTTGTCTTTCATTGAATGGGTTGAAAGCAGTATCTAAAACTGGTCCCTTATGACCACGGAATAAAGGAACAGTATCAGGAGCTTTACCAACTTCATTAATTGGGATAATTGCAAAGGCACCACCACCAGATGCATCCCAATTAACAGATATATACTTTCCATTGGTCTGAATAATGTTGGAATCCCAAGCATTTTTGGTTATTTTCAAGTTTTCATAGCACAATTCCTTCTTTGCTGGTTGTCCAAATACATGACGATATTTGGAGGCTCTAACGAATTTTCCGCTACATTTTTTTTGAAAAGAAAGTTAGTATCCTGCTAAAATAGAAAAAAAGAAAAAAAAAACTATTAAAGTTACGTAAAATAGGAATTAACCAAAAATACATACCTCATATTCCTTGTATGTTTGCTTTCTAAGGGGGTATAAATTGAGATCTAGATAATGTTTTAGTTTTCTTCGTGGATTTGCCCAAGATTTTCGACAATCTGGCTCCTTTTTTTTTTTTTTTTTTCGACCATTTCTATTTATTATTTTTCTTATGGACTCTCGCTCGCTCACTCCGGCTGCTTGGTGTTGACTGTTCGCTGTTCGCTGTTCGCTGTTCTTCACAATACAAACAATTTCTGTAATGATACACACGACTTACATAATACCGAGGCACGTGATTTGTTTTTTGTTCAGATAAAGTAATTGAATTCTCTTGCAAAGTAAAACAACAATGCCTTTAGACACAGCTAATTGATGATAAAGTACTGGGCTTTATTGTAGCAATCACCTTTGATTAGAAACTCATATCTATATCATAATTGCTTTTGAATCGGTTTGGTTTTTGAATAAATTTGGTTTTTGAATAAATTTAGGTCATTTTTATCAATCAACTTGATAGAATTCAACTGTATTAAATACTGTACTGTTACCTTGTAGAATATTTTCGAATACATGTACTGTAGGACAGATAATGTAAATCCAATTAAGATCTTGGAAGTATAATTCAATTTGTTACGCCTCGATCACACTACCGTATCAATTTTTTTTTTTATTCGTCTTCCTTCCTCTTTCTCCCCCGCCCCCTTTCTCCTGCAAGTGAAATTACACAAACACGTGAATCTCTAAAAGATTGGTTGTACAAAATTTAATCAGCAATAACAAAACAAATCGATATGCAAGTACAGTACAAGTATCATTTTGCTGTTTCCATCACGGTCGTCTAGATACAGTAATTGATATACTGTATTTAATGTAGATACTATAAAAGTACAATTATAATTAAATTCTTCGTCAAAATGGTTACAATTGAAGAATAAAGATTGACGAACAAAATCCCGAGATTTAAAACGCCGATCGATTTACAGTAATTATATTTCCTATTCTCTTCATTTACATGAGCCACCAAACAGACAGGGTAATTTCAGAATAATAAAACACAAGTACATACAAATACAAACACAAGTATACAAATACACATGTAAACGCGTCTGTTCAAAGACCGCCCCCACTTCTAAATGTACAACTTTACTTTACACAATACAATTTTGTTGACTTTGCATATACAGAATTGTTTTTGTTGTTGTTGTTTTGGTGAAATTCTTAAGCCATTGGTTATCTGCAGTACCTTAATTTATTCTCTAAAAATTTTTAACAACAAACAAAACAAAAATAAAAGAAATTATATATAGTAGTGTACTTGAACCCTATTTATAAGGCAATCGAAGTTAATTCAATTTTAAACTAATTTTCTATTTTTTTTTTTTTTTTTTCTTTCGTATTAGCCTTACTTTTCTTTCTAATTTAT
The DNA here is from genome assembly GCA_911254575.1 of Candida sanyaensis. NCBI lineage: Eukaryota > Fungi > Ascomycota > Pichiomycetes > Serinales > Debaryomycetaceae > Candida > Candida sanyaensis. Next base: position 205,515 of record CAJVQF010000011.1, read on the forward strand.
TTAAATTATTCATTGAAAACCAGTTTCCCCAATCAACGTTCATTTAATTTATCTACATCAATAAGAAAAAACCAAATCATTGATACAAGGTTTCTTTATATATTGCTAATTAGAACAACAATCAATCCAAGAATTCTGTAAAGAAAAAAAAAAAAAAAAACAACCCTGGATTCTGTTTTCATACTCATAAGTTCCCGATAAGCCTCCCTACCTTTTTGATAGCTCATAATTCTAAACTATTACATTTTTAAAATCAACATATAATGTTTTTTAGAAGGTTATCACTTCTGTACCTTTTGCTAGGGATTTTAATATTCATCGTGGTTGTGTTCAACATTTCCATTTTATCTTCATCCAGGACCTCACAGAGATCCAGAGGTGCTAAATATTTCACCAGTGACTCTACTTCAGTGCAGTCACACATTAGTAATCTAGATAGTGAAGAATACATTAGATCTTTGTTGAAAGAATTAGAAACTGCAAAGAAGGAAGAATTATTGGCAGAAATTCGCAAAAAGCTCGAAAAAGAAGAAAAACCTCATGTTATTCAAGAATTAAAGACCCAATTAAAAGCTAAATATATTGATGAAATGAAAATACAAATAAAGGAAGAAATCGCTGAAGAACATACAAATGCAATTTATAAAGAGTCAGCTTTTTCATATGCACTTTTCGACAAATTGGTTGATGAATTTGCCTTTGAACATAAACTGTATTTTGAACCGGCTGCTTTTTTGAAAGTGTTGCAAGATGCTGATTTAACTGATGATTTTAAGGATAAGGCCACTAAAGCTACCAAGAAATATTTTGATCGTCAGCTTTATTTTGTACATCTCTTCAAAGATATTTTGTTGTCTAATAAACCACAATGTGATACATTAACAAAAGAAGAACGTGGTAAAAATCTTAATCCAACTTACCAATGGGATGCAAGAGTAATATCAGAAAAATATTTACGTGAAAGTAATTTAAAAATCCCTGGTGAGAAATTTAGAGCTATTCGTGATGCTCATGACAAAGTAGTACAAGCCTTAAAAAATTTGGCTGATCCACCACTGCAATTTTTTAAGGGCCATGGTATTGTCATAAATGGTGGTGGTAACATGTTAGCCGGTGCTTTAACTGCTATTGCAAATTTAAGAGAACGTGGTTCTACTTTACCAGTTGAATTGATTCTTGATACCAAGGAAGAATACGATAAACAAATTTGTGAAGAATTATTACCAAAACAATTAAATGGTAGATGTATTATTATTGAGGAAGAAGTTGGTGAACAAATATTTGACATGATTAGTGAAAAATTTTCAAGAAAAATTTTAGGGTTATTGGTTAGTACTTTTGATCATACCATTGCTATGGATGCAGATAACTTGGCAATTAAAAATGTTGATAATTTATTGTATACTGAACCTTATCTTTCTACAAAAATGATTTTATGGCCAGATTTATGGGTTAAGTTGACAAGTCCTTTGTATTATAAGATTGCCAGAATAGAACCAGGTGAATTAGTTGGAAGATATGGTATTCCTAATGATTTACCATTTTCTGACTATTTAGAAAAGGATATGCAGCTGGAAGTTCATTATCATGATTTTGCAAATTTACCAAGTCCAATTTCAGTTGAAACTGGTCAAATTGTATTCTCCAAACGTGAACATTTAAAAAGTTTATTATTGGCATTATATTATAATATCAACTCAAAGAATTTATACATGAATCTTATTTATCAAGGTGCATTTGGTGAAGGTGATAGAGAAACCCTTACACCAGCTTTGCATGTAATGAATGAAAGATATAGTTTAGAAAACCAAAAAGTTCATTTACTTGGTTACACAGCTGACAATGGTAAATTTTCTGAAACAACTTTGGGTCAAACAGATCCTCGTGATAATGTTGAGTTTTATGCTGATTGGAAGAAATTTTTGAAAACAAGAAAATTGGATACAAGATTAAATCCATTCCAATCAGGTGGATATACATCTAGATTGATTGAACAATTTAAAGAATATAAGAAAAAAATTATTGAAGATAAGAAAATTACCGATGAAGATACCGTTCACAGAATAGTTGATTATTCAATGCCAGAAATTTTATTCTTACATTGTAATCATCCAAAAATCAACCCAGTAAAGAATTATGATGATGGTGAATTTGGTGTTTATTCACGTAGAAATATGGGACCACCAGATAAAGTACGTGAACTTTTCAAAAATATTGATTGGGAATTAAGATTCCATACTGTATCCAAATGGGTTGCATGTGAAGCTATAAAGAGTTCTGATTATTGGCAAAAAGTTGCTGGTAAAAGTCAAAATGATGTTTGTAAAAAAGTAAGTGCTTATGTTGATTATTTGAAGAAAGATACTTTTGATTTAGATGCAACAAAATTAACCATTTTAGGAGGTAAAGCTGATGGCAAGGATGCATCTGTCAAAGCTGATGACAAGGATGCATCTGTCAAAGCTGATGACAAGGATGCATCTGTCAAAGCTAATGACAAAGATGATTCTGTCAAAGCTAATGACAAAGATGATTCTGTCAAAGCTAATGACAAAGATGATTCTGTCAAAGCTATTGATAAAGATGATTCTATTAAAGCTGATGATAAAGAAGATTCTATTAAAGCTGATGATAAAGAAGATTCTATTGAAGCTGATGATAAAGATGATTCTGTTAAACAAGATGCAGATTCTGATCCAAAAATTGAAGATGAAGATGAAAATGATAAAGAATTGGATTAAATAAAACGGTAATTTATCTTTTTCGATGGAGTCCCTGTAGAATATCCATTAGTATATATATAGTAACTAGTTAACTTCAATAGAAAAAAAAAAGAAAAAAAAAACTTTATAATTCCTATTGATTTTATTTTCAAAGTAGATACTAAATCTGTTTTTGTTCAAGAAAAGAGTCATTCACATCATTAAGTATCAAGAGGAAGAACATTAAACACCATCATGTGGGTTCAACTAACATGTTTCTAATTACTAATGAATGAAAGAAAAGTGCACACTTGGAAGTCAATATTACCCTCGTTGGGAGGTTAAATAATAGTGTAATCAATACTTAATTAAACACTATACACATCTATACTATAATCTAGTCTTAATCTTAATCTTCATCTTCATCATCAGTTTCTTCCTCTGATCCACTATATTCTTCATCTGAATATTCTTCAGAACCAATATCTTCAATATTTATATTATATCCTTGTTTGTTGAAAAAACTTCCCAAATCTTCTATCTTGGCAGGTGGAACACTGGTGAAAATTAAAGAATCATTAGAATCAAATAATTTTATAAAATATTTTTTCAAAATATATACAATATCTTCATTAGTAAATGATTGTAATTTTTCAAGGAAATATTCCTTATATTTTGGACCTCTTCTTTTAAAAACATTATCACAAATTTTAAAACTTGCTGCATCATAAGTATTGTCTTGACTATTGGCTAATTCATTGACAATTGCCGCAATAGCACTTTCAAGACTAACATTATCAATTACTAGTTCACCATTAGCATATTGAGATACAATTTCCTTTGCCTTTGTCCATGCTTGGGCACAATCAGAACCACGATAAATGTTAAAACTTAAATATCCCGTTTCAACGTTTCTTCGAATATGACAACCATATGCCAAACCATTGCCTCTAATTCCTCTCCAAAATGGACCTTCAACTGCAGTTAAAAATTCAGAAGCTAAAGCAATTCGGAAAATATCATCTTCTAAATAATCAGTTGGAATTGTTGTCAAGGAAGTTAAATGGGTTGACTCAGCTGCTGGAATATTTACTAAAAATGCTTCACCACGACAAGTTTCCCCCAATTTAGATCTAAATTCAAATGATCTTGGTAAATCTTTGAATGGAACAATATCCAAATCTTTCGGTGGTGAGTCAACAAACTTGGACCAACTACTAACAGGATTCTTTAAATTAGATACACCACCCAGAATAATAACTTTTATATTGTCTAGACTGAACAATTGTTCCTTGATAGTATTTAAATCTTCTTCAATTTGTGCAAAATTGCCTTCGTTAATTTTTGTTAAAAGATCTTGGTAAAATGTTTCAGTGAAAACAGAGTCCTGAGCTTTTCTTAATGAAGATTGATTAAACATATGTCTATATTGTGAAGAATACATCATCAATTCTCCGTTTCTCTTTTTATCCGGCAATGAGTTTATGATCTTGTTGACAATAGTAACAATTCTCTTCTTGTCAAATTTAGCAAAATTGGTTATATTATACAACCAATCAATAGCCTTTGAGTATTTTTTAGTCTCAAATTTAACTTTAATACTAATCAATTCCAAAAATTGATTATCATAGCCATTATCTAAACTATGTTCAATCAAATCACGGTCAATGTCAGCAATAACTTGTTCATAAGGAATATATCCATCTGGCTTATCTATTGGCATTGAAAAGATCTCCTCAATGATTGACATATAACTTAAAAGGTGTGGATCTAATCTAGTTGATGACATGACCAACTCAATTGTTGCAAATTGTGACTTGAAATCCTCAAAGTGCATAAACAATGGAAATTCCAGAGGTGTATCTTTCTGTAAAATTTGACTGAGGTTATCATCTGTAATATAGTTATTTGTTGTTGTATCAACAATACTTTGGGTATATCCTGCCTTATATGATTTAGTTGGGATAAAAGCAATTTTTGAAGGATCAGGTTTTGGGAATTGTGTCAATAATTCCTCTGGGATAGGAATATCATTCTTTTCTTGAGCAGCATCTAGTTTTGACTGTAATTTCTTCAAACCTTCTTCGCCATATTTGGATTTAATATCTTCATGGATCTTTTTAGTTTGTTCTTGAATTAATTCATTCAATTTTGCCGATGGTTTTCCAAGAATTGTAGCAGATTTGTTTTGTACCAAATATTTGTCAATAATATTACTCCAATCTTCAGCCTTCCATTCCAACAACGTTTCAAATTCACTTAAATCCTTAGACCATTTTTCCAATTCCGAACCATCTGGTTTCCCATAGATAAATTCCAAGGTGGCAATATTTGAGAAACTAGACGCAGACTTTTCAGTGCTAGCAACAAATTTTAACTTTTGATGGTTAACAACTTGTCTCATATACTCCAAATCTATGTTTTCGGGGTTGGTTTGTTCCTTAATAAGCTTTTTGATTTCACTATCTAATTCAGATAATTTTTCGGTAGGCACCCCATTAAACGTAAAATTGATGGCTGTTCTATAGTAATCATCGGTAGTATAGTCCACGTCTGTGGATAAAGGATGTTCAACTTCAATCAAACTTTTATTGAAAACAGATATTGGGCTATCGGTAAAGTATGACCCAATCATGTCGAGTGCCACGTTAACCAATGTATCACTTCCATCAGGACCAACCCAAGATATCAATAACTCACCCATGGACTCATCTTGTTCAGGAAATTCCACTTCCTTAACAATGACTTCTTTTAATGGCTCATCATGTTTAGAATCAACAAATGGTCTTTTACTTGGAATGGCTGGCAAATCTGGTAACTCATTGTCAAACTCTGTCATGACTTCAAGTAATTCATCTTGATCCACAGAACCAGTAATAATCACACACAAGTTATCCGGTCTATACATCGACTTATGAAACTCTTTGATTTGTTCATTTGTTAAATGTCGCAACTCGGACATCAATCCTCCAGTTTCTGAGGAATATCCCGAGTTTGCGGCATATAAGGTTTCTTGCATCTTCTGAAAAACTACAAACCATGATTGACTTTCAATACCTTGCATTTCACTGAAAACAACACCTTTTTCTTCACCCTTTCCGTCAATATGATAGACTTCTGTCAAACATGCCTCGTCTTTCAAAGTAGGATTCAACAAATGATCAAGATAAATTGGTAACAAAGTTTTGAATCCTTCCCAACCGGCAGTTGTCAATGTATATACAGTCTGGTCTACTGCTGTCCATGCATTGGTTGACGAATATAACCTATTACCCAAGTTATCCAATAATCCCTTATATGGGTATTTTTTCGACCCCATAAACACTAAATGTTCCAAAGTATGAGGAGACCCCGAATTATTTTCTATTTCTGTGGCAACGGCAAAGTATCCGTTAACTATTGGGGATGGTTGATCGATGTATGTTATTTGTAAACCAGTTCTTTGAGATTTCCACTTCGTGATGTGGGCCGGCGCATATGCCACATCAAATGAAGCTTGTTTAATGAATGGAGATCTAGATTTCGTCATAACTTTAACACCCTCCAATATTCTTTTAGGAAATAAACGATTAATTTGTAAAATTATGGATGGTAATGAATTATTCGAGTTGTTTTTATAATTTTTTTAAAAAAAGAGACTTCCCAGAAGATGGAATAGACGCTGAGTTTGAAGCAACAGAAAAATTTTCCTGGTTTCTTTTTTTATTATCGTTGTGTTGCACAGGGCCGCGCGATACAGCATTAGTCGGCAAAAACATACGCTTCTCCACAGTTTATTTAATTCTACAGGTATTGCAATTATAATAGTACTAGAATTTGACAACTAGAGCATTATTATGTATTATAATAAACTAATATTAAATTACATATTATTTGATCTCCTCTTCAGCTTCCTCAAACATTTTGAAGATTTCACTCACCTCTTTTTTCATTATTCTGGTTAGTTCGATTAAGTCATCTCCAGTACGATTATACATTATACAATTAGCAAACATTAACATAATATCTCTTTCCAATTCCTTAACCGATTGATATGTTGGAGAATCTCGTTTGGATTTAACCGCTTTAAGAATATTCTTCAAGTCTCTAGGTTCAAAAATGATGTTATGGTAATCAGGGGCATCCTTCGCATTAACTGGTTGCAAAAATGGGGAAGAAAATCTATGCTCATGAATAGAATTGAGTAAATTAACAGCAATATTTTGAAAACGTTTGTATTGCTGGCCCGGTACTGGAGAACGTGAACGTTTACGTGATTGGATTGTCTCTTGAACTGGCTCCACTTCCGCAGAAGTTGGTTTCTTTTCTGGTGAAGATTCCTTCTCCGGTACAGATTCCTTCTCCGGTACAGATTCCTTTTCTGGTTCAGATTCCTTTTCTGGTTCAGGTTCCTTTTCTGGTTCAGGTTCCTTCTCTGGTGCAGAATTCTCCAAAGGTTGTGATTCTTTCTTGGAAACTTGCGCTTCCTTCTTTGGTTCTGGTGATTTTTCTTCGCTTTCAAGTGATTCTTTTTCCAGTACCAATGATTCTTTCTCCAGTATAGATGATTCTTCAACTTTTTCAACTTCAGCCTTATCGGGTTTATCAGTAATCTTCTCTGTTTCGGATTCAAGAATTTTGTCATTATCCTGTCTTGCTTCAGATTCTTTCCTTGTTTCATCCTTTTCCTCTTTAACATCAGAATCAGTTGGTTCGAGAGTCGCCTTTTCTAATTTCGATTCAGAATCAGTAGTTTCTTTTTCATTTTCTTTGATCTCCACCATATCTTCATCTTCTTTATCTGTCGACTCATTGTTCAAATTTATTTGGGGTCCTGCAATTTTCGATGAGGTGTCCACCTCAGTTGAGTCAACTTCAGCTTGATCAGTATCTTTTTTCTCAGGTTTATCAATCTCCATGTCTTCACTGTCCTTATCATTAGTCGTAATTTCATCTTCAACGTCCTTCATCTCAATATCTCCCGCTTCTACTTCTGTCTTTGCTTCTGCTTCCGTTTCTACTTCAACTGTAGATTTATCTTCTTCAGAGACCTCTTTTTCTTCTTTGGAAATCTCCGTGTCTTTATTTGCTTCCGACTGAACATCAGTCTTTTCTTCAGTAAGCTGACTTGTGATTGCTTGTTCCTCAGAAGGTTGTTCATTAGTTTCAATTTGTTTATTGTTGTCAACGTTTTGGTCTTGTTTGTTTGTATTTTCAATTTTTTCATGATCCTTATTGTCCAACTTTTTCTCGATAGACTCATTCTTAGATGAATCTGGTTCACCTTGAACATTATTTTCAATTACTTCCTTATCCTTACTTTCTTCTTCATTGTCATTTTCAAGATTTTTGTTGGTATCTTTTTTCGGCAGTGCCTTAGTTTGATTAACTTGCTTACCCTGTTCAGCAACACTTTTTTCTAGCATGTCACTTTGCGGTAATTTTGACACAGGTTGGTTTGTTAGATCATGACTATTCTTCTTCTCTGCTTCGTGTAAGTCCTTGGCACTTTTCAATAGATATTTAGCATACCTTAGAGTAGAAGTAGCCACTATATTCTTCAAAAAGTTTTCATAAACATGAGGTAATACATCAATTATAACACGATCTTGAGTTACCGTCACAAACTTATGATACAATGTTCTGGTTATAATAAATGAAAGCAATTTTAAATCAATTTGAGGAAAATGTATATCCACATTTGGAAACCTAGAAGTATATTCATGGGTTATCTTATTTAAATCATTAATAAAGTCATTAACAGGGAATATTGCAAGGCAGTCTTTGTAATCACCTTGATAATTACTCATAAACTTATTAATAACTGAACCAACCAAAATGATCAGTAAATCCGGATTAATTTTAACTTGTTCTGTCATTGCATATCAGAGTACCACTGTAGATTCTGGAGAGATATATTTGACTGTTTACCTTTGGTGAAGTTTTTTTTTTCCGAATTTTTTTTTTTTTTTTTTTTTTTTTTTTGGCTTAATCTAAGAGTGAGTTTTATTAATCCTGTTTCCCAAATAAATCAGTATAGTGATGACAAAGGTCACTGATACAACAGAGTAAAACCGTAAAACACTAAATTCGTTAAAAAGCAGATGTGTATTGTTATATTTTTATTTTTTTTTTTTATATAAATAGTTAATGTTGTATTTACAGATTTAACATTCGCAAGAATAGTAATAATCAAATTTAGAATACCTAACCATGATGAGTTACAATTCATAGTGACTCAAAGGTATCTTTTCTATTACCACGATGATATAACATAATCTAAAAAATTTGCAATTTGTTCATATTATTAATCTATTGTGGACCTTGTTGCATCAATAAAGCACTAGAAGAAAAGTAAATTGTTAGTATTTTTGTGGAACAGATCAAGTATTGAGGAGGTTACCTCCCCCCCCTTTATATAAATATCCATCTATACATACTTTTGCTCTTGGAATCTTTGACCAACACGTTCACTATGTTTCAAAAACTTTTCAGAACATTTGGCAATACATGAGGTTTCTTTGGAAGTCAAATTAGCAGAAGTGAAATCATTGACACAGTCATCGAAACATCTAGAAACTAAGTTTGAGTACAAGTTCATGAAATCTTTCATTTGCTTTTGTTCCACGATTTGTTGGAATTCTTGTTGTTCTTTAACGTTTAATTGATCCATGTTGTTATGATGATATATAGTGTTCTAATTTAAGTATGAAGAAGAGAAATGCAAATTCCTAGTATCAAAATTAAATGGCAAATATTTGAAAAATTTTCCCTTGCTATTTAATTTTTCAAAATTTTTTTTTTTTGACTGTTTGCTACGCACAAAATATTCAGCAAAGTCGTGTGAATACATTCAAAAAGAACATCCAACCCCACGAAATTATGGACATAAAACAATATTCTAATACTTTTCTATTTACAGGTCCCTCATTCTTCTGATATATACATATCTATAAATATTAACAGTTACAAAGTTCCGGAGCTCTTGGAAATGCTGAAACATCTCTGACGTTATCATAACCGGCCAAGTAGGTGATTAATCTCTCGAATCCTAGACCAAATCCACCATGTGGAATAGTACCCTCTCTTCGTAAATTCAAATACCACTCCATATCTGGTAAATCCATTTGATGATCTTCCAAATTCTTCTTCAATACATCGTAATCATGTTCCCTTAATGAACCACCTGCCAACTCTCCAAATTCGGGAACCAATAAATCAAAGCATGCAACTGTTGGTCTTTCGGGATTATATTTTCTTGACTTACGCATATAGAAAGGTTTTTGATCAGCTGGATAGTCTGTTATAAAAATTGGACTTTTTTGTGCTAATAATCGCTCGTGCTTCAACTGCAACGAATCACCCCATCTGAGTTGCTGAGTTTCGGGCAAGACCTTATTCAATTCGTCAATTGCCTCTGTATATCTCATTCTCGGCCATCTTCCTGGAGTCAATAATTTAGCCCATCTTTCTTGAATCAATGTTTTATCAAAATAACTTTCTTCTAAATAATCTTTACCATCTCCTGCAGTGATACTACCATTGACATCAATGCTGCTATCAGCCAAGTCTTGTGCAACATACCGCACCATATCTTCAATGAAGGCGATGACTTGATAGACAGTGTCAACATAAGAAATTTCAGCTTCCAACATCCAAAATTCACTCAAATGTCTAGTGGTATTTGATTGTTCTGCTCTGAAACATGGAGTCAAAGTCCAAGCACGATTCAATGCCAACGCTAAACATTCAAGATGTAATTGAGTAGATACAGTCAAATAAGCATCTTTACCAAAGAATTTTTGACCACATTTATCGCTTGGACTATGAACAGAAAATACTTCACCAGCACCTTCACAATCCGAACTGGTAATCAATGGAGGAGTAACTTTGATAAAATCTTGCTGATTGAAAAACTCCATCAATTTGAGTTCCACATGTGATCTCAAACGCAAAAAGGAACCCAAAGTACGAGTTCTATGCTTCAATTCAGGATGATTTCTTAAGAACGACATAGTAGTAGATTTCTTTTGAAATGGGTAATTTTCTGTGACATCTCCAACGATTGTTAATTGATGTTCAGGATTTTTGGGATTATATTTTAATTCATATTTCTGGGTACCTTTTCCTTCAATCCAATCTCCTTTAACCATTATACTTTGACCCACTTTAAATTGCGGATGCTCTGGAGTCTTTAGAACAATATTAAGTGTTTTATTGATTGACCCATCCCTAATATCAACAAATCCTAAGCGTTTTGCAGATCTGTAACTCTGGACAAAGCCTGAGGCTTCTACTTTAGTGCCAACATTCAGTGGTGTTTCTAATAGTTCTTTGATAGTAGGCTTTAAATAATCTGACTTAAACCTTACAAATTTCAAAAGGGTATTATTTGGATGACGTAACATAAACAAAGTTGACAAATTCGCTGGTATGACTCTTAAATTTTTCACTTGCACAATTATGAAGAGAGTATTTTCTCATTAAATCGTTTTTTTTTTTCTTTTTCTTTATTTTATTTTTTTTTTTCTTTTGTTCGCACAATCATATCTCTACCAATTTACCACCACTACAGGGTATAAAGATTACCTTTGTCAAATTCCCTCCTACAGTTAAACAAAGAAGATGCACACACACCATTCACATAGTGGGGATTATGTCTCACATGCCGTTGACCCATTAGAGGATATGGTAAAACTTTATCACAAAAAGAAATTCTCCATCGTTTGTCTAACAGAACATATGCCACGATTGGACAATAAATTCCTATACCCCGAGGAAACTGAAAAATCATATACTACATGTAATTTGAATTCTGATTTCAATAAATTTATAAAACATGCTACTGACTTACAGTTGAGATATAAGGATATGAGAATTATTGTTGGTTTTGAAGTAGAAGGTATAAATGTCGAACATATTGAATATTCTCAAAAATTGCTTGATAAAGTACAAATGAGTGTTGGGTCTGTTCATTTTGTTAATGAAATACCAATAGATTTTTCCAAAGAATTGTGGTTAAAGGCTAGAGAATCAACCAAGGAGAATACCACCAGATCATTATATCGTGATTACTTTGAGTTACAATATTCGGTTATATCGCGATTAAAACCAACAGTCGTGGGCCATTTTGATTTGATTCGTTTATTACAGCCAGATGATGATGTTGACTCCACTACGGGAAAACCAACCAAGGATATTGAGTTAGAAAAAGATTGGCCTGAAATTTGGGACTTGGTTGTTCGAAATATTAAGTTTGTTAAACTGTATGGTGGATTATTTGAATTAAACTCATCTGCTATAAGAAAGGGTTGGGATACGTCATATCCAAAAAGTGATATTTCTGAAGCCATTATCAAATATGGTGGTGCTAGATTTTGTATGTCAGATGATGCTCATGCATTGAGTCAAGTTGGATTAAATTATGATAAAACATGGGCGTATATCAAATCATTAAAACTTGAGAAGCTTTATTACTTAGACTTAGAAGAAAACAAGGTGGTCATAAAGTCTGAACCTTTAGATTCGTTAGAAAAACACCCATTCTGGGGCACTTTATAGACAAGACAAAACACAAAAAAAATTTAAAACACAAACGTTATATTTATTTTCATAAAATCATTCCAAAGACTAACTACTATAGAAGTCTATTTTTTTATTATTTAGAAGTATCAACAACATATCTACCCAAAATCTTACCTTCCTCTAATAATTTTAATATTTCTGGTAATTCGCTCAAACCAGCAATCTTAATTGGACACTTAACCAAACCTCTACAGAAGAAATCCACAGCTTCAGCAGTGTCCTTTCTATTTCCAACATATGATGCTTTAATTTGGATGGATTTAACTACAGCATCAAAGACAGGAGCAGTGACCTTAGCACCTGCTGGCAAACCAACCAAAACAACAGTTCCCAAAGTTCTAACGTAATCAACCGATTGATTGATTGCTTTTTCAGAAACTGAAACATTAATGACTCCATGGGGTCCACCATTAGTAACTTTTTTCACAGCAGCAGTAAGATCTTTTTCCCTAGTGTAATCGACATAGGCTTCTGCTCCTAATGATTTAACAAATTCACCTTTATCTTCACCAGCATCAATTGCCAAAACTCTTAAACCCATGGCATTGGCATACTGAATCCCTAATGATCCTAATCCACCAGCAGCACCAGAAATAGCAACCCATTGACCTGGTTCTAAACCAGCAGTTTTTAAAGCTTTATAAACCGTGACACCTGCACATGAGATGGGAGCAATACTAGCTAAATCAGAACCCGCTGGAAATCTAGCAGCTTGAACGGCATCGGCAGTAGCATATTGTTGGAATGAACCGTCATGCATATAACCTGATAAATCTGCATCAGGACAATTTGGTTCAGCACCTTGTTCGCAGTATTCACAATTCATACAAGATCCATTTAACCATTTGATTCCGGCATAATCACCAATTTTCCAACCTTTAACGTTCTCACCCATTGCAACCACTATACCAGCACCTTCATGACCACCAACCAATGGCAATTTTGCTGGAGGTAACCAATCACCTTTCCAAAGATGGATATCAGAATGACATACACCAGAATATTTGATATTTATCAATAATTCGTTTGGTTTTGGTTTTGGGACTGGGATATCTTTATATTCTAATTTTCCACCATTTGTTTCAAACACAACGGCCTTTTGAGTAGTTGGAATAAAAATAGACATAGATGTATTTGATTATGATAATTGATTTTCAAATAGTACTAATTAGAAAATTTTCTAAAATACTACACGATTCTAGGAGACTGAAAAACATCCCTTTTTATATGAAAAAGTTGTTTATTATAAAAAATTTGGTCACCTGAGGAAAATAAAACCATGCGTCCCTGTCATCACATTTTCCACAAAAGTGCGAAAACGTGAATGACTGAAAGGAATGCACTCGGATGAGTCATTCTAAATTTAAGGATAAAGTTTTGAGAAATGAGTCATAACTTGGTATAAATATGACTCGATTGAACCCAATCTTTATAGTTTTTATAATTTATTTTATGAAGTGTTTTATATTGAATTAAGTGATATATATTGTTATTTATATTAAGTGTTTATTACGCGTTAGACGCTGATATTTATTCATGTTGAATGAAACACTCCGAACTGTCAATTGTATTTAGTATACAATTGGACTCTGATGCTTCACTATTTCATTTGAAATAAGTGTTTGAAAGGCATTGTAATGGCTTCTGTTTATTGCTCTATAAAATCGGACTCTAACTAACAATTCCAAGAATTGTATATTTTAATCATTATTTGAGAGGAATCTCGGTAGTGTACTTTAGTCATAATTAGAAGGAAAAGATTTTTCTATGACAAAATGGTGGTCCCTAGCAGGAATTGTTGGTTTGTTAAAGATGGTGTTTGAATGACCACTGTTAAGTCTGAATTTGCTATTAATGTAAATTAGAGTATATAAGAAAGTCTTATATTACGGTATTGCAAGCTTAAAGTTGAATTAGCTACTCAAATAAAAGCAAGTAATATGCTATGAGTTATGTTCGTATTTGAAGGTACCCATGATTTATAAAGGAGCACGGGAAAACTCCTATTATGGTCACATGTGGAGATTGATCACTCTACTAATGACTGGATTTATTTTGAAGTAAAGGAATGATTGTTTGCTTCGTAACAGCTAGTTTATTTGCTATGTTAGAATAACTGCAAAATTTGTCTGCGCGAACTGGGAAAAATTCGCAATCGCGGGTAATTGGTTACCTGTGAAGACGCTAGTCTGTTGAATTAAGATTGATAATGTTTATGTCCAGGAGATAACAACATTGAAAATTATATGTCTGAAGACATGTAGCCTCGCGAAGAAGGCTGAAATTAAAATTAGCTGATAAGCTGATGAGTCATACCCCAGGGGGTATAACATGTGAAAGATAAGAAAATTTCTTATCTGAGAAAATATTGATGCACGACCTAAAATTGTGAGTGCAAATTATAATTCAATTACTAAATTGATAAGAAAAATTTGGTTGCGGGATTAAATTTTAAGTGAAGAAATTAAAGTTTACTCGCAAAACATATAATGAAACATGGTTATGACAAAGTAAATTAAGGGATGACGCCTTAATAAAATAATAATGAGTCATACTGTACATGAATTAAGGGATGAACTTCTTAAAGATAAGAATGAGTCATACATAACACAAGGTAAGACGCCTTAAACCTTTGGGTATATAAAGAAGTATGTTTCTTCAAATGTTGGATGGTGAAAATTGTTTTGAAGAGTCAAGATCCTCTCTAAGATTCTAAATCCTCTAATAAAGCTAAAGATTAAATTGAAACTATTACTCTTTAAAATGTCCCAAAACCGTGAACAAACTATTGATGCTCCTCACTTGCATGAAGTTGGAACTTCTGGCACCGAATCCTCTGATAACTTCTCTATGCATACTGTTGAACATGAAGACAATGATGTTGGTGTTAGAAGTGAAGCAAGTGATGCTGTTGGACCTGTGACTACTGAAGTCCAGACTCCAAAATTAGATATTGATGTTAATCAATTATCAAAGTCAATTGCCATGATGGTTATTGATATCTTGAAACAAGATGGTATGAAGAAGAGAACTGTTACCAAGTTGGAAAGCAACTTGGCCTCTCCTATTACTGTTAATGTTGAATCGGGTACTTCTATTAGCTCTGACACCTCCCCAATGACTAAAGGTAAAACTTATTTGGATGATCATATTACTAGTACTATGTCAAGTAATAGAGATGCTACCCCTAGAGATGTTGCTAACTCTTTATACATCTCTACCCCTAGAAGTTCTGTATCTGTTGAACGATCAGATACTGTCACTCAACTTAAGAAATTATGTGCTGATGTTAAACGTAAAGAGTATGACATTGAAAAGATCAATGAATTACCTTATATTCAGACACAAAGACCTGATATTGAGAAAGCATTCTTCAACTACTATGATGAATTGTCTACTATGGAGAATAGATCTCAATCCCAATCAGATGACCTTAGTTACTTTGATGTTGCTAAATTTCCTAAGCATACTACGGTAAAGAATGTTGCTGGATTATTGAACTGGCTTAAACGTATTATTGTGTATAAGAACGCACATTGTATTCCAGATTATTTTATCCGTGACGAATTGGAAGCTGCAGCAAGTCATCTTGGTAATGATCAAATTGATAGTGTTGTCGCTACTGCTATTGCTGATGCAAGTATTTATGACAATGAACCTATTAAGTATGCACGTTTGTTAGCATACCTTGAAGCTATCAAACCTAAGATAGACTTCACCGATTTAATGTCTGTTGTTGATAAAACTCTTAAGAATTCGAATGATGTTAGAGTATTGATGGTTTCTCTTGGTAATGTCCTTGATAGTTATATTAGATATAATGGTGTTACTGATATTCCTAAAGTTTCTTGGATAAAGATTATTAAGAAAGTAATGAGAAAAGCATCTGAAGCTATGAATACTATTGAATCACAGATCCCAAATAAATTACTGGTTAGGTTACGTGATCATACTGGTAAATTCTACGATAAGGAAGTAGATGGTGAATCTGTCAAACGAGAACTTGCCTACATTAGGAAGAGACAAGAGAAAGAAATCATTAAGGCACCATTCATTTCAAAAGATCTTAGCATTGTATGGAGTGTTATTATGACAACCTTTGATAAGATTATGGAAGGTATTCCATTAGAATGTATTGACGAATCATCTACTGAGACGATTGATGATAAATTAGTAAGAACAAAGGATGATGATCCTAAAACCATATGTAAAGGCTGTGGAAAATCTAATCACTTGATGAAAAATTGCTTCACATTAAAGAAGTTGATTGAGTTGGAGAAGATTAGAGAAGCAGATGGTACATATTATGATGAAGAATCTGGTGAAGAAATCATATTGAACGATGGTGAAACTATTGGTATGAAATACAGACCAGATAATGCGAGGCATCGCAAACCTAAAGAAATTGTAACTGCAGAAGTTAAAGTTGCTAGAGTTGTTACATCTGATGTTTCTTCAAGAACAAGACTGAAAAGAGGAATTAATGATGTTAGTACGGAATCAGAAGAAATTACTAGGGGAAGAACTGAAGAACCAAGACGAAAAGTGATAAAATTTGATCAATCCCCAATTAGAACTGTTGATGATCAACCTATCCTGTCTACTGTACGAAGAACCCCTGTCCCTTTTGAAGATACTACCAATACTACTACTACTTCTGTTACTACTTTTGAATCAGAACCTATTGAGGTAGACTCTGATGATGAAGATTATAAACCTGAAGAAAAAGAGGAAAAAGAAATCTCCTTTAAACCTTCAAAAAACGCTATGGATAGAGAGTTGGATAACTTAGCTCATGCTGAAGCTGATTATAGTGATCAAATGATGACTCAATTTTTGGATACCGATACTGAACTTTCTGAAGCAGAATCCTTGGATATTGAACCTGAACTGAATCACTCCGACATATCTCTGACTCCTCCTGAATCCCCTCATATGTCCGCCGATGACGATGACCCTCCTACAGTCTATACTATGGGAACTACTTATACTGATTTTTCTCTTTCTGACGATGAACAGAAATTAACTGATAATGATCTGAAAGAAAAGGAAGAATATACTAACTCTTACAATATGGATAAACCATTGCGAAAGAAAAGAGTAGGACGATATGATGAACCTGATAAAAATGCTACCTTTGACTCCATGCTCGAAGATAATATTGAGGTAAGGTTACCACTTTCCAAAATGATTGGATTATTGCCTCCATTTAGAAAAAGATTACATGAAGCTACACGGACTCAACTTGTTCAACGACAAGGTCCTACAAATGTGTTGCTGAAACTGCTGTGAAAATTAAAATTGGAATGATTGATAATGAGTAAAATTTATTTGGCCTATTCAAGTTTACTATTATGCTCACCTATTTACTAAAACAAAAATTTAGTGGGTGGTGCGAGGCGAGATAGACGCCTAAAGTAGCTGAATATATTGATAAAGGTACTGAAAATTTTAAAATCATACAAGAACTTATTGTTACACTTCCAAAAGTCAAGTGTGATTACCAAATTTGATAATTGAAATTTTATGCGCGTTTTGATAACGAATTTCTCGCGTGAAGTTTGAAAAAGAATTACTTGTACAAATTGGCTCTCTATGTATCAGATGGAAATTTACCTCACATATGATTGCAATTTCGGTACAAGTGAGATATGACTGTAAATTCGATGAAAATTTGCTCCTTTCTAAACTCTTTTGTAAAGGGGGGAGTTTGTCATCACATTTTCCACAAAAGTGCGAAAACGTGAATGACTGAAAGGAATGCACTCGGATGAGTCATTCTAAATTTAAGGATAAAGTTTTGAGAAATGAGTCATAACTTGGTATAAATATGACTCGATTGAACCCAATCTTTATAGTTTTTATAATTTATTTTATGAAGTGTTTTATATTGAATTAAGTGATATATATTGTTATTTATATTAAGTGTTTATTACGCGTTAGACGCTGATATTTATTCATGTTGAATGAAACACTCCGAACTGTCAATTGTATTTAGTATACAATTGGACTCTGATGCTTCACTATTTCATTTGAAATAAGTGTTTGAAAGGCATTGTAATGGCTTCTGTTTATTGCTCTATAAAATCGGACTCTAACTAACAATTCCAAGAATTGTATATTTTAATCATTATTTGAGAGGAATCTCGGTAGTGTACTTTAGTCATAATTAGAAGGAAAAGAATTTTCTATGACAGTCCCGCTTAAAATTGACTAACCCCAATGGAACCCAATGTAGTTTAATAATATACAATTTTCTATCTTAGAAATAAATGAAATAATTTACAATTTATCAAGAAATATTATGAAGAAATTTCTAGATTGATAACATTCAACTGAATTAGAAGCGTAATGATTTAGATAGCAGGTCTTATAACTGGATGCAATTTTTCTTCGTATCGCGAAATACAAGCTAAAATCGTCGGCGATACGCGGAGACATTGAAGATCGCATGATTACATAAGCGAAGGAACTTGGGATTTTTTTAGCTTGCCAGTATAGTACTTAGTTTTGTAGCAAAAATAGCGTAACACACTTGACATTATCATTACCAATTCATTACCAACAGATTGCAAAATATTCCAGCCAATGGAGCTGTTCTTTAAAGGTTTCTTTGGCTTAAAGTGAGTTACCTTTCATGAATAGTGAGCTACAATATTTGAAACTCAAAGCACGTCATATACAACAACTTCTTTGATTAAAGAACATAGTAATATATATCTTAAAAGTATAAAGCTACAAAAAAATAACTCAAAAAAATTCACTCAACTATAATGATTAGTTAAACTGTATAATCTATTTCTCAAGGTTATCTATTTCGAGGTATCCACCACGTATCTACCCAAAATTTTTCCTTCTTCCAACATCTTGAAGATTTCTGGTAATTCACTTAATGCCACAACTTTAATTGGACACTTAACCAAACCTCTAGAAAAAAAATCAACAGCTTCAGCAGTATCTCTTCTGTTACCAACATAAGTTGCTTTAATTTGAACCGATTTAGAAACTGCCTCAAAAATAGGTGTATTAAGTTTGGCACCTGCAGGTAAACCAACCAAAATTACCGTTCCTAAAGTTCTCACATAATCAACTGATTGATTAATTGCTTTTTCAGAAACTGAAACATTGATAACCCCATGAGGTCCACCATTGGTGACTTCTTTGATTGCTTCAGTAAGATTAGGAACTTTACGGAAATCAATGTATACCTCTGCTCCCAATGATTTAACAAATTCACCTTTATCATCACCAGAATCAATTGCCAAAACTCTTAAACCCATGGCATTGGCATATTGAATCCCTAATGATCCTAATCCACCAGCAGCACCAGAAATAGCAACCCATTGACCCGGTTGTAAACCAGCAGTTTTTAATGCCTTGTAGACAGTAACACCTGCACAGGAAATTGGGGCAATACTAGCTAAATCAGAACCCGCTGGAAATCTAGCAGCTTGAACGGCATCGGCAGTAGCATATTGTTGAAAAGTACCATCATGGGTGTAACCAGACACATCAGAATGAGGACAATTTGGTTCAGCACCTTGTTGACAATATTCACAATTCATACAAGATCCATTCAACATTTTGATTCCTGCATAATCACCAATATTCCAACCCTTAACGTTTTCACCAATGGCAACAACAACACCAGCACCTTCATGTCCACCAACCACGGGTAATTTTGCTGCTGGAAACCAATCACCTCTCCAAACATGAATATCGGAATGACAAACACCAGAATATTTGACGTTGATTAACAACTCGTTCGCCTTTGGAACTGGAACTGGAATATCGGTATATTGTAAAGCACCACCGTTGGATTCGTAGATAACAGCTTTTTGAGTAGTTGGAATGGACATATTTGTAGTTGTAATTAATTAATATTGATTATTAATAAAAAAGTTTTAAATTATTAAGAAGATTGGGGAAATAATAGTAAATAGGTCAAATTTATCAAGTGGGGGGGGGTTTAGGCCACTTTATATAGTTGATTTATTGTGACTATTATCCTTGGGTGAAACTGTTGGAGGAGTTTAACAATCAGGCATACTTTTCCTCCTTTCCCCCCACACATATACATGAAATACCAAGACTAATTTGGTATTAAAAAAAAAAAAAATATAAGGTTTCCCTAAACGAAATAAGAACGGATAAATATGCATAATTGTTTTATTGTTGGATCATGTAATCACAATAATTAAAATTAATCATGGAATTTTGCACTGATATTTTTGATAACAAGTAGTTATATAACAAGTCAAGTGTTTCTAACCATGATGAATGGATGCAAAAAAATAAAAAAAATAATTACAAGAGAAAATTGTGCTACCGTATATCGGTATTCCAAAATCAGCCCTTAGTTGTGTACTTCAATATTTGTTATCTATCTTTCGGTTAATTATCAAACTTCCATAAGCTATACCAAATAGAGTTTTCAAATGACAAATTTTTAAAGTTCAGGAAAAAAATTATGAAAGAATAAAGTTATAAAAAGGAATAAAACAAGTTCATGTCGAGAACAGCACGATGTGAAAATCTAGCAATTAATAGTACTGTGATTACCTTAACATATTATCTTTATTGTTAAACTTTTAGAATCAATGTGTTCCTTTAGCTAATATACATAACTGCTGGTATACTTCTAGTATTTATTAACCGTAACAAACACTGAGTCAAACTCCTATTTAACACATCCACTATTGTAGGTTAAAAAGGTAATAAAGTTAACTTTAATAAATGCACAAAAACAAAAACAAAAATTTATCGGAAAACCTAAATATGCAAAAAAATGGTTCTTCACCCAAGGGTATTGATTTATCAAATTCTTTGAACTACAGAATAATAAATGATATTTTTTTACATAATTATATCTTGATTGGTTATTTCATTTTGGTTTTATCGATTTTCGGTTTCATTCACTTATTTTGCAACCTGTTTCAATTTTTTTTTATTCAATTTTCACCTATATTTTAGACAAAACATTACAAACTAATACATATATTCTTATTTGGCTTTTCATTGATAAAAAAATTGACTGTCTATTTATAATATTTACAGGATTACTATAAGAAAGCTTATTAGATAATAACTAGTTATACTTGATTGGTGAGTTATAATGCCATATATGTACACACTAGCAATGAATTATGGGACCAGAAAAACCAAACTAGTCAATTACATCCTTAATATACATTAAAACCCGATATAAAACAACCACGTAATATATTAATTACTCATATAGGGAATAATAACTTGAGTTGTTTGAATTATAGTTTTTTGGCATTTGCTGAATACGCAATTTTCTGTTCTAAGGCAAAACACATTTAAACAAGTCATTGATTATTAAGAAAAAATATATATATATATCAAATATTGTATTCAAGATAAAAAAAAAAATAAAGAGAAAATAAGAAAGAATCCTGTATTTCTACCTTTCATAACAGTTGTGCCCATTATTTGAATTTAAAGATGATATCCTAATTAAAAAAATCGGAACCAAAGTCGTGTTTTAACGCACAATATCAAACCTTCAGTGGCAATTGATTACGTAATAATAGATCTGCAGTTGAACGCGAAATCAAACCAAAACCAAACCGAAAAAAAAAAAACTGAATAGAAAAAAAACCAAAAAAAAAAGAGAGTAGTTTACTAATTATCCTTGATAAAACCATATATATATTTGCCTTTTATAAGATCAACTAGTATTTCCACCATGTCCACTCCAGCTAAAAGAAGACTTATGCGTGATTTCAAAGTATGTGTTACATTTTATCATTAGGAAGAGATAACATTGTTTACTAAATGGTTGTAATTTGTTATCCTCCCTGTCGCCTCACCTCGACTCGATTGCAAGAAACAAAGTAATAATTGATAAAATCAAAATCAAAATCAAATTGATAAAAAGAAAAAGAGACTAACAAATTATTTTTTTGTTTATGTTTAGCGTATGCAACAAGACCCACCTAGTGGAGTATCTGCATCTCCATTACCTGATAATGTCATGAAATGGAATGCAGTAATTATAGGTCCTTCAGATACACCATTTGAAGATGGTACTTTTCGATTAATGTTACAATTTGATGAACAATATCCTAATAAACCACCACAAGTTCGATTTATATCGGAAATGTTTCATCCTAATGTATATGCAAGTGGTGAATTATGTTTAGATATTTTACAAAATAGATGGTCACCTACTTATGATGTAAGTTCTATATTAACATCGGTACAATCTTTATTAAATGATCCTAATATTTCATCACCTGCTAATGTGGAAGCTGCTAATTTGTATAAGGATCATCGTTCACAATATGTTAAAAGAGTAAGGGAGACAGTGGAAAATAGTTGGAATGATGAAGATGAAGAAGAAGATGAGGATGAGGATGAGGAGGAAGAAGAAGATGATGATGAAGATAATATAGATCAGGATTGAATCAAATGATTTTCCATGTCAGATTTCAAAAAAAAAAAAAAAAGAAAACCCTGTATAAAATGTCACATTTTTTTTTTTTTTTTTTTTTTCATCCCCATGAAATAAATAGTAGATTGCATGTAAATTAAAGAATATATGTACAAGAAACGAATCTTTTATAATCAACAAAAGGTCCCAATAAATCTAATCTAATTATTTACTTTATTTTATTTCAACCATAAGTAATACCATTTTTTCTTGTTTTTTCTAGCAAGTTCTTCTTCAAATTGTTTCTTACGTTCAAGTTCCAATCTTTCTTTTTCTTGTTTCATACGAAGTTGTCTTTCTATTTCATATTTATCTTCAATTATAATTTCTTTAGGTTTACCACTTTCTCCAACATTTTTATCTCTTGCAATTGCAAATAATGATATAAATACAACCAAATAAATAAAAAATTTAGTAACTCCATCCATTCTTTTTACATTAAATTGATCTTTTCTAACTGGAGTTTGACTTAATAATAATTCTGGTAATTTATTAATATATGTTTTTGGAGTTGGATTTGTTGTTTTTAATTTTGAAGGTACTTCAAATGGTAAATCTAATGGAGGTTCAATTATACTTTTCCAATTATTAAAATTTTCACGAACTCCCCAATCACCATAAGCAATAAAATATCCCAATTTTTTATCTTTTAAAGTTAATTTTTTCCAATTTTTATCATATTTTTCTTGTAATTCTTTTAATACTTGACCTTGATGTAATAAACTTAATGATGCAAATAATCGTGGATCTTCAAATATTGGTGCTGTATTTATTGGTTGAGTTTCTTCTGAAGAATTTGATAATAATGATCCGAAATCTTTTAATGATTGAACTGCTAATTGAGTAGCTTGTCTTTTAGCTTCTTCTGGTGAAAGCTTTGTAGCAAGACTTCTTGTAAATGTTCGTGTAATCATCTTTTAAATAATAAATAAAATAAAAAAGAAAAAAGTCTTTTCGTTTTCTTTAAGGTTAATATGAAATGATATCTAATAAAGTTAGGTTGACTATTATATCAATCAATCGTCGCTGGAGGGGGGGAAAAGTTTTTCGTGAAGAAATATTTCACTTTGATTTTGCACTAAGAAAAAATAAAAAAAAAAAAAGAACCACCAACTCAACTCCACCATCAAACAATTGGCTGGTACTGCACATTACACAAAGCATCAAAAATTCATTAAATATCTACTATCAACATTATCCTTCACTAAACAATTTATATTCAAACGGTTTATTGGGTATATCTCTTAAAAGGACTAAAGAAATTCTTTTTTTTTTCTTTTTACCAAAATGTTAATTAGAAATTATAAATATACAGTACCTACAAGAATGTAATATACAAAAATTGTTAAAACCATTACTTCTTTTTACCCTTTTTCTTTCCTCCTTTCTTTCCTGACTTCTTCTTATTCTTCTTTTTAGTAGTAGCGGATTTTTGTGAAGTTGAATTTGAGGGTGATTGAGAATTAGATCCTTGATCACCTTCACTTTGGATCGTTGTTGGTTCAGGAGTAGCCGATGGTTCGGAACCAGCAGACGGTTCTGAAGTAACAGATGGTTCTGCGGTAACATATGGTTCAGTGGTTTCACTTGGATTTGTGCCACCTACACTTCCTTCTTCTTCTTCTTGTTGTTGTTGTTGTTTTTGGAGTGGTTCATTATTTTCAGACGATGTTACTTCTCCTTGGACTGTTACTTTGTTATTCTCTGTCTCAAGTTGAGGTTCATCAGTCAAATTTTCAACCTGAGTGATATTTTCTGTTTCATCACCTTCATCAACAACTGATTCTTGAATTTGATTACCTGAGGAATGTATTTCTCCTCCTTCTTCTTCTTCTTCTTCTTCTTCTTCTTCTTCTTCTTGTTGTTGTTGTTGTTGTTGTACATCTCCTGTTGATTCTTCTTCATCAGGGATTTGTGGTGCCACTTCTGAAACCTCTGGTTCTTCTTCAACAATGGCATTATTTATAATAGGTCTATCTTCAGATTTTTGTTCTGGATTTTTTACTATATCCAAACTATGATACTCAGTTGTGGCATCATCCAGATGTTGTGATATCAAAGGAGTAGCTTCATCATCAATTGTTGAAGATTCATTTTGAATATTTTGTTCATATATTCTTTCTCTGAGATCCATAATTTCTTCAGGTTCATCAGTAACTTGTGTAGAACTTCCTTCTACTGGTTCTTTCATTTCATTTCCAATTTCAATATCTCCTAAATCATTCTTTTCTGATAATTTAGCATGATTTGCACTGGAACCAACTCTAACATTTTCATTTGCTGCACGGCCAAAAAAATCCAATTCTTCTTCAGGGTATCTAGGAGGTAATTCTTCACCTTTATCCAAAACTTTATCCAGTCCATCTTCCATTACTCTATCATATTGAGGTAATGATGCTAAACCTCTTTCTCCAGATAATTTTTTATAATCACTAGAAGAAACAAATCCATATTTTCTAACATTAGCTTCAATCCAAACAAATCCCAATTGACCTAAATTTACTTGAAATTTGGCATTTGTTGAAAAACAACCTACTGCGGGAAATAAATCAACAAAACAACCTTTCATAACATCCAATACTTTTCTACCATTTCTTGTGATAAAAATAGTACCAGTTGAAATCACATAACCAAACCCAACAATATCAGATTGTTGTAATGGAGGTAAAACCAAGGCATTATATTCACTATGTTCACCTTGATGTTGTTGTAAAGGTGTTGGGAAAGGTTTATTGATTTTCAAATTACCAGTACTTTCATAACCAATGGAAAATTTATTGTATCCTGGAAGTCTGAATGATGATGGATATGGTTTAGTTACCAAACCAATAGAGAAATGTGCATTTGGATTATTATCATTGTTAAATTCAAATACTTTTGTTTCAAAATAAACAGTATCAGAATACAAACGATTTTTGACAGGAAATGGATAATTTAAAACAGCGGTGGCTGTAGAATATGGCATATCATTATTATGGAAATTTAATTCAGTTTTATCGGCAACAATAAAACGTTGATCTAAAACATCATGATCATTTTCAAATTGGAAAGCACTAATTCCACATTCTTTAATTAATTTTTCATCATCAATTGTAAAAGTTTTACCTCTAACATTACCAAAATCAGGTGGATTATTTGTAGCAAATTCTTGACTTTTCAAATATGCCCCTTGTTCTTCTGGAGATAAATTTGTGAAATCAAAAGATTCAGCTAATTGTAATAAGCTTTCTTCATCATTCAAAAACTCTCTTGGAACATTACTCAGATAAGACCCCAATAAATCTGATGCTAAACTAGAATATTCATTTCTTTCTGAATTTTGACAAAATAATTTATAAGCACAGATTGATAATGCAATGAATAAAAATATTGAAGCAAATACCAACAAGAGTAATATGCTGATAGGATCCGATTCCATTGTATCGTTGATAAGATTAGATTAGACAAGACAACAAACCAATAAACAAAACAAAGGTATTACTTATAAAAACCAATCCAAACCAAAGTAAATGAAAAAAAAAAAAAAAAAAATTTGGGTAATTAATTATAAAGGGTTGTTTCTCTGTCCTTTAGATGATCTCCTCGAATTCCTAGTTTAGAAAGATAGACAGAAGAAAAAAAATTTTTTTTTTTATTTTTTATGTGACGATTAAAATTAAGAAAAACACGAAATTAAAAAGATTAATTAAGTGAAAAATTTTCTTTTTGTTCTTTTCTTTCATTTCTTTAATTATAGATTAATAAATAATAGTTATGGATTTATAATTCTAAATTATAACCAATCTAAATCCCATGAATTTGTGTGTACAAATATTATCATGAATAATTTTATTCAAAAATTTAGCCTCATATGTTTTAAACCGTTAAAATGAATCTCAATCGAGAGAGAGAGGCACAACAACACCAGTAACAAAATTACCCTAGGATACAACCACAAATTTTTTTTTTTTTTTTCGTCTCACAAAAAATTTGAATTTTTTTTTCCCGCCAAGTGTTGTTGCCTAAGCAGGAAGATCAACATTTACAGTACAAATATCAGGCAACACGTAAGAACTTCAACAAATAAGAACTCATGAGTATAATTCAAATTTATCTTTAATTGTTTACTTATTAAAGTACATACTACCAGGATATTAATAGTTCTATCAAAAATTATTTAAAATGAAAAAAAAAAAATACTCACCATATTAAAAGAAAAAACGCTAAGGACGAGACGCGTTATTGATGAAATGATTTAACGTTAATCTTTTTTTTTTTTTTCCAGTTCCTTTTCAGATCATCTTTGACCCTTTTTTTTTTTTTTCAAAACCCCACCCACCAGTAACCAAAAACATTAACCATCCATATATATATTCATATCATGACAGTTGAAACCATTTGGAAAAAAATAGCCATATCTGAATCAGAAGTTAGTTTACTGAAAGTTTTACGATGTGGTCAAACATTTAGATGGAAAAATATAAATAATATTTGGTCATTTGCAATCAAAGATCGAATCATTTTATTAAAACAAGATCATGATAATATCCATTATTCTCATATAATGAAAAAAGGACGTTCAGGAACAGATGAAGAAACTTTAGCATTTATTAATGATTATTTTGCCTTGGGAATAAATTTAACTGAATTATATACTCATTGGAAATTAAAACATCAAGCTTTTAAATCTAAAACTAAAATATCACCATTTGAATTATTTACTGGAATAAGGATACTTAGACAAGATCCATGGGAATGTCTGATTTCATTTATATGTTCATCTAATAATAATGTCAAAAGAATATCAAAAATGTGTGATAATTTATGTATTCATTTTGGAGAATTTATAAATGAATATGAAGGTCATAAATATTATTCTTTTCCAACTCCAGAATCATTATCTCATTCATCAGTTGAATCCAAATTACGTGATTTAGGTTTTGGTTATCGTGCAAAATATATTCATCAAACTGCAATTAAATTTACTGATGATAAATCTTATCCTCATATAACTTTAGATAATTTATATGGTTTAAGAAATGAAAAATATATTAAAGCTCATGATTTTTTACTTCAATTAACAGGTGTTGGTCCT
This sequence comes from Candida sanyaensis, assembly GCA_911254575.1. Classification (NCBI taxonomy): domain Eukaryota; kingdom Fungi; phylum Ascomycota; class Pichiomycetes; order Serinales; family Debaryomycetaceae; genus Candida; species Candida sanyaensis. The sequence continues at coordinate 233,314 of CAJVQF010000011.1, forward strand.
AAAGTAGCTGATTGTATTTGTTTAATGTCATTGGATAAACATGATGTTGTTCCTATAGATACTCATGTATATCAGATTGCTGTACGTGATTACAAATTCAAAGGTAAAAAAGATATAAAAACTTTAAATAAAGAAACTTATGCATCAATTAGATCATTTTTTAAAGATATATTTGGTGATTATGCTGGTTGGGCCCAATCGGTATTATTTGCTGCTGATTTAAGTGATTTAAATAATGGTACTAATATAGTAGATGAAACAAAAGATGAAACTCCCAAAACAAAAAGAATCAAACTTGATAAAAGTATAAAAGTTGAAACCTAAAAAGGTTATTCCACACCCCCCCCAAAGAGAGTATTCAGTTGTTAGTTTGTACTTTCCTATTATAGCTTGTGTATTTTTTTAAAAATGAAATACTATATTTATTTATACAAACACATTGAAATTATCATCAAGTCCTTAAGCTTAAGAAACAATATTGATCCATGTGTGGTGAAAAACAAAAAAAAAAGATTAAACAATGCAATTGGATATTTATTTTTATTTTTATTTTTATTTTATATTAATATTAAATATTAGTTTGTTAATTTTCAAATTAGGGATTAATTCATATTTTGAATTCTCTAATCAAACAAACCGAAACCCATATCATCATCAGATTCTTCTTTTTCTTCTTCAGCAGCTTCTTCAGCGGCTTCTTCAGCAGCACCAGCAGAAGCAGCACCAGTAGAAGCAGCACCAGCAGCAGCTGGAGCAGAAGCAGCAAAGGAGAATAATAATTCTTTCAAATCTTTACCTTCAACGGCTTTAGCGAAAACATCGGCCCAAATGGCATCAACGTTAGCACCAGCAGCTTTGGTGATGGCTAATAATTTTTCAGAGGTGATTTCTTGTTCAGCATCTGCTAAGATCAAAGCAGCGTAGGAAACGGAGGCTTCAGTAGACATAGTTATTCGTTGATTCTTACCAAATAGTATGAAAATACGTAAATTTTTCACCAAAATTCTTTTTTTTTTTTCCTTAATTTTTCCACCAGTATCTTTGGTTCCTCACCAAAAAAGGAAAAAAAAGAAGCAGTAAAAAAAAAAAAATATTCGGTTGACACACGCAAATTAGGGCTAATAAGCCCTATGTGTTTGCACGTGATGCAACATCACTATAAAGATTAGGTGTTTCTATTCTATTCTATTCTCCACATTTCAAAAAATACTAAATACTAAACTAATATAAAGAACCACTATAAACATTTATGAGATAATAAACTAGATAACTATAAAAACAAGATCATAAATATATTTATTTTTTTTTTTAAAAAAATATTATTATTATATACAAGTAAATGAAAGATTCACTTCCAATTGAATTTGTTCTATTCATTTAAACAAAATCAACAATTAAATGTTACTGTTGATTTATTTAAAAAAAGAATCAACAGATTTAAGCCAATTTCTATATTCAGCTTCTTCTTTAACATCACTGTAACCAAGAATGAAATCAGATAATTCAGCATTAATACCAATATCACCTAAATAATTTTCAAATTCAACTTGAAGAGCTTCATCCAATTCACTAAATTTTGGACCTTGATAACTAAATTTATCAACAAATTCACCATCAGATTTAACTTTAGTAATAAATTCTTTAATTTTTGATTGATGATTGAAAAAATCAACACTAAATACTTCATCAGTTGGTTGTAATAATAAATTAAAAAATAAACCTTCATTTTTAATAGGATCTTCAATAATAACTTTAATATTACTAAAAATTTGATCTAATGATTCAACTTCTTCTTCTAATGTTTCAGCATCTAATTCTTGATCTGGAATATCAGCAACTTCTTCAACATCAAAATAAACATGAATAATTTGTCCATCTTTTGTTTTTTTAATCAATTCAACTCCAGCAGTACCTGGAGTTTCAACAACTTCAAATCCAGAATTTTTTAAAAATTCAGTATGAGATGGATCTAATTCATTTGGAATTGATTCAAGAATTTTAGTTTCTTGTTCAAGAACTTGTTTTAAATCAGATTTATTTAATTTTAAACAAGTATTATGAAAAGAACGTAAAGTGGTGATACCAGCAATTTTTGGTAAAGTATAAAGAATACCATTGGTTGATGGTTGTCTAACAACAGAAATAGCTAATCTTTTAGATAATTGAGAACGTAAAGTTGAAGATAATAAACGAGACATTGATTCTATTTAATTAATTAATTAATTGATTGATTGGTTGATTATAAATCAAGGGGGTAATTATGGGTGAGGGATTAACTTTTATTTTTTTCTTTTAAAGTGATGGAATGATGATTTTTTTTTTCTTTCTTTCTTTCTTCTCCTGTCTCCTTTCCTTCGTCTCTCTCTTCTTACTTGTATTTTTAAGGAGGAAGAGGAGAAACGTGGAGAAAGTGCACGAACCAATGGAGGTTATGGGTCGTGCAAATATGGTAGGAGGGGTTTTTTTGCACCAATAAAAATTACAGTAACCAATGGTATAAACATATTATTAAATAAGAATAATAATAATAAAAACTAATATACAAAGTTTTATTCATACTATTTTAAATATTTACTATTTATTAGATTTGAATAAATACCAAAAAAAAAAATAAAATTGACGTTAAAATAAATTAGACTAAACTAAGGTAAAAGAATATAAAGATCATTTTTCTCCCTTTTTTTTCTTTACATTAGAAGCAAAACATTAAAATGTGAAAATAAAGTAAAATAAAATTAAACATAAACCAATCAATAATAATTAAATGAAAACCTATTGTAGAAATTAACCTGAACTGGAGGAATATCTATATTCTATCATGGGGATATCAATGAATTGAAATAATCCTGAACAAACAATGAACTTTTTCTATATCTTCTTTCTTTATATTTGTCAAATATAGCTTTATGATTTTTTTCAGCATATCGACAATTTTCTAATAATACTTCTGCCAATGGACGTACTTGTCTTTCAGTAAATCCACTATAAAACACATGTAATTCTGTCCAATGACCTCTTACAAGTAATTTTCTTGATAAATAATGAGCACCAGCTGCAAGCCAACTTGGAGGTGAAGCAACAAATCTTGAATCCATAATTGTAATTTCAAGGAAATATTTAGCCAATGTACGTGTTTCATAATCATAATTATCAGCTTTGGATATTCTTCTTAAAAATGACATTGGACCTGGCCAACCCATATCAAAATCCAATACATCAATCATAAATCGTTCTGCTTTTAATAAATCTTCAATTGGATATGCATTGTCTGCCATATAAGAAATTTCTTGAACAGTTGGACAATTAATTTCTTCATATTTAGCAGCAATGAATAAAGCCACAGCACCAACTAATTGAAATCGAGTTAATGAAACCAGTCTTTTAGATAAAAATCTATCAATATAATTAACAGTAAGAAATAAAGTTTCTGGTAATAAATTAAAACGTGAATGTACTTGAACTACCCAATCCATTAATACAGATCTCATTTCCCATTTTAATTCACTCTGATGATCCATATAATTTCCATCTGGAGTATATTTATGTTCTAATTCATGTAAATAATTAAAAATTTCAGGAGCATATTCTGCAACCATTGTTGAATCATAAGTATCTTCATCATCTTCATCCAAAGTAGTACGGGAATACTTTTGAATAACATATTTAACATCATTGACACAAGAATTACTCCATATTGGTTTCATAGGAATATTCTTTACTTCAATATCTTCTTCTGGTTCTTCAATTTCTTCTTCTGGTTCTTCAATTTCTTCTTCTGGTGTTTCAAGATGATGACGATTGTACGGAGTACGGTTTATGCGATGTGGTGGTTGATCATCTGGAAATTGATTAATTTCATTTTCAACATGAAATTCATCATCTCGTTCACTTATTCCCCTATCATCAATTGTTTCAAAAGCATCGCTTATTAGTTGATTTTTACTATCGTCATCATTTAATTCTAAATCAATATATCTATTTTCTTTATCTTGTTCACCATCATAATCTTCTTGTTCATGATCAAATTCATCATCAGTCTCTTCTTCATCTTCATAATTATCAAAGTCTTCGTGCTTTAATAAAACTTTCTCCAATCTTGGCTTTTTGAATTGATGGATACCTGTATCTTGTTGTTGATATATTTGTATTTTGGATGCACTTGTAGAACTTGATGTATGACGATGGGAAATATGACGGTTTGTTTGTGAATGTTTGACTCTATGAGAATGTTTATTTTCTTGAGTAGTAACATCTGATAATGCTTCTCTATGTGAAGTTAAATGATTGGATGTATTTGCAGTACTATTGAATTCACCAATCTGGCTTCTTCGTGCCAGTATTTTTGACTTTAGTTGTTGTGATAACTCATTTTCATCAGCAATGGATGAAGATTTGTATGATTTCATGATTCAATAAGAAGATATATGGTTTGATGTTTCTGGAAAAAAAAAATAACGATGAAATGGAAATGATAAAATGAGTGAAATCAAACTTTTAAATTCTTCTTAATTCAATACAAAACACTTATACCCAATGAGTTCTTTTTAATTTTTTATTTTTGAAAGAATTGAAAAGGACTGGTGAACTTTTTTTGTTGTTTATTGCAAGAGTAATAATTTTTTTTTTTATTCTTCTTCTTGACAATTTTTTTTGTTGTTTGAATTGACGTTTGATTTCTTTCTGTGTTTTGAATTTTTGTTTTTCTTTCTCCTTTCATTTGTTTTTGTTTTTGTTGTTGTTGTTGTTGTTGTGTAAATTTTTTCTTTTTCTTCTGGGCGTAAAAAAATTGAAATTCTGGCGACCGCGACGAATGACAAATAAAAATTTCATTCGGGCCAAACACAAACTCTTTACATACATTAAAAATTTCTACGCGTATTCGTGTTGCGGCACGTGATACACCAATAACAAAACATAATTATAATGATATATATATATAGATAAACAAACCAATGGTATATACACCAAAATCAATTGAATGATTGGAAATATGATCCAAAAACAACTATTACTTTCTTATATTCAGTTGTATATGTTACTGAATTCAGAGTAGTATATCTACCTGATAATATAGCCACTCGATATCACTCTAAAAAAAATAAGCATCAGAGTTTGATTAATTATCATTATTCAAGAGATATATGTACATTGCTCATGTGTATCTTGTAATAAGCTACAGTCACCAGGGTTTATCATAAACAAGGCTGGACAAGAATCTGGAAGAAATTAAGAAATTCTAAATAAAACACGAAACTTAATTAAAATCACAGAAATAAATCTGACACAATATACACGTAATGAATTTACTGTCCCATACATTAGGGACAAAATTAAATTTATAGGACAATCATCCCAAACATTCAATTAACCACGAAGAAACTTAGAGACAGCAAACCATCACTTTAAAGTACAGGTATTGTATATATGAAATATGAAATCATAGAATTTATTCTACTTTTATCACCTTGGCAACATAATGTACGATATAGTGAACATTTACATCTTCATCAATAACTTATTTTGATTTACCACTATGACCTCGTCACCTAATGTAAACTACAAATATTTACAAGAAACAATAAAAGTAACTTTTTTTTATTTATTTAAATTATAACAACATGAATAAATTAGTATAATCTACAGTTTTCAATTTCCTCTCAATCTTTCATTTCAATGTCTTCCTTTGCCTCTTTTATTCCTTCATCCACTTGTTCATTACCAGCTCCAATTACTTCATCATGTTCTTCTCCTTCTTCTTCTTCCTCTTCTTCTTCGTGTTCTTCACCAGGTAAGGTTTTTGGTTTCCAGATTTCTAACAATCTATCATCGCCAACACTACCAAAAAGATTTTTAATTTTAGGATGAATATCAAAATCATTAATTCTACTGGTATGACCACCATGAATATATTTCAAACATGGATCAATTTTAACAACTTGTTTCTTCTTTGTATTAGAATCTTTACCATTTGATGTAAGATCAGGATAAGTAAAATCTTCATCAAGATTTTCTAAATTCCAGAAAAGTATACGTTTATCTAAACCACACGATACAAGAAGATTTGGATTATTAGTATCCCATTGTAATTGTCTAATTGTATCATTATGTCCATAAAATTTTCTAAAAGGAGTTTTATAATTTCTTAAATCATAAAGTGAAATAATATTATCTTTACCTGCAGTAGCATATAAAGTATGAATATCTGGATGAAATTGAATACAATTTTGAATATGATTATTTTCTACTGTTATTACCAGATCAGAATTTATTGATCCAATTCTTGAATCATAAAATTGAGTAGTTGAATCATCACTAACTGAACCAAATAAAGTTTTATCACCTTCTATTGATGATAAATCATTAATTGCCCCACGATGTCCTTTAAATAATTGAATTGGAGTTGATGGTTTATCAACATTCCATAAAGCAATTTGTGAATCTTTTGCTCCTGAAATAAAAGTATTTTCATTAATCCAATCTAATGCATCACCTTCTTGTTTATGATATTTATAATCAATAATATCATAATTATTTAAATTAAATCCTCGAATTATTCCATCTGCTCCAAATCCAATAGCAATTTTCCCTTCTGGTGAAACTTTTAATTTATTAATCTCACTTGATTGTTTCCATTGATTAATAATTTTGAAATTAGAAGTATCTAAATCTTCAGTTGGAATAGGTATACCAGCACTACCAGCACCTTGAGAATTATTAGTTTTTTCAATTAATGTTGAAGGTAAAGTAACAGAACCTAATTTTAAATAATTTTCTGATTTATTAATAGAATTTGTTCCTATTAAAAATTTAATTTCTAAATCTGATTGTAAAATTTCATAATTTGGTAACCATTGAAATACTAATGATGGAGTATCTAAAGCAAATGTATGAACAAAATCATATAATAATGGTACTGTTTTCTTCCAGATTTTAAATTCTTCATTAACAATCTTTTCCTGTAATTGTTGTTCATTTGTCAACTCTCTCTCAGCTTTGGCGTATTCGTTTGTTGTTGTAGATGGCATGAGTAGGTAAGTATCTAGGTTTACTTTGGGGTCAAGATGATGATGATGATGATGAAAGAAATTCAATACGTTGTTTTGTGAATGGTCGGTTTTTTTTTTTTTCTCTCTTTTCGCTGGAAGTTTTGTCGCATTGAATTCTCGGTAATGGGATTTTCCTGGCGATAGAGATAAATCTGGACTAGGGAACACTTTGGAATAGAGAGTAATATTATATAATTATTGTTATGTGAACTCCTAAAGGGTTATATATAATATTCAATCATGAATAAACTTCTTAAGGCTATTGGATTATTATATACCACTCTGTAAAAGAATTAATGAAATTTTTTAAAATATTGGTCAAAATTCAATGCGAAATATTAAAAAATCATATCTAGTACTTCAATTATCAAATTACAGATTTATCATGAATTACATGGAATAATTCAGAAATCGCTCTATCATATGTACAAGGTAATATAAAGACAAAACGCATATTAAGTGCTAGTACTTTAAACAAAAAAATCCTATAATGTCCACAGGACTTCATGAGCTTTAGTACCCTTCGACTCCGAAAGGATACCGACCCGGCTTCAGTATCATATCTTTCTACATTTAAAATAATTCAATGAATCGTTATATATTATTTAACACAATTAACATTCTGAGACTCCTTAATGAGAAATCACATTCAATCTCTCTCTGGACACGGTGTGATTCATTACTATGAAACTAACATATCAAAGCCATGGGATTGCGGGGGGGGGGGTTTACTATTGTTGATTTCATTAAATAACACCACCACCAAGATCAGCTAGACCATCTTCATCATTTGGTTCATCAAAATAATGACTAAAAAGATATACTGTTCCATAAATAAGTAAACCACCGACAATACTTAGAATCATTGCAATTTTTGTAAGAATTAAAGAATGATTTAATAATATTGGTAAATAAATACCAGTAACCAATAAAAAAGCAGTTAAAAATTGACCAACTTCAACTAATACATTAACATTAGTAGTTGTTGAATCAAAATTAAAATCATAATCTGAAGAACTTGAAATATTTCTAGTTATTGCCACTGGTAAATGAGCCACCCCAAAAATTATACCAATTATTATAGGAAACCAGTTTCCATAAATACCAGCTAATATAACTAATAGAAACCCAACGGCTAAAACAACTGAAAGTCCAATGATTTTATTTAATGGGCTATTTTTAAGGGAACTAAATGTATGAGTAGTTGAATTCATGATTGATAAGCCTAAAAAGAAAATAAGGGGGTTATAAGGAAATGTTTAATAAGTAGTTTCTAAAATTGATAGTTAAATTGGAATATGTTTTAACTATCACGTCAATTGAATTACCAAATGAAGTAAGTATATTTAAATAAAGTGTTTGGTAATGTTAATGTCTCCCCCTCTTTATTGAATTCATTAATTAGGAGATGAACAATTTATGAATATAAGAATTTAAGAATTTAAGAATTTAAGAATTTTTTTTTTTTTTTTTTGGAGGAAGAAAAAGTTGTCCGTCGATTAATTGACAAACTGAGTCGCAGCACATCAAAGTGAAAAAGGAGGCATAAAAAAAAAAAAAGACGCTGAAACCAGAATACATAAGCCAGTGGTGATAGTTCATATCAATAGTTTATAAACTTCCACCAGGAATTCATCCATCTATCCAATAACATTATTATCAATGAGTGATTATACAGAAATTTTAAAACCTAAAATAGTACCTCAATCAACATCCAAGAATGATTCAGTTCCAGCCCCACCAGGATATACTGAATCAATATTTAATGGATCTTCCTCTTCTTCATCATCAGCAGCAGGAGGTACTAGTAATTCCAAAACAACTAATTTAAATAAAAAAGCAAAACTAGATGAAATTGAATTAAATTCATTAAAATCTAAAAAAATTTGGGAATTAGCTATAGGACCAGCTAAATCAATACCAATGAATCTTTTTATGAGTTATATGACAGGAAATTCATTACAAATTATTCCAGTTACTATGACATTAATGTTACTTTGGAATCCAATAAAGGCAATTTTTAATGATACAAATTTAATTTTTAAAAAATTAATAACTAAAAATAATAATATTGAAATTATTCAAGCTAAATTAATATTTATAATTTGTCAATTATTAAATATGGCTATTGGGGTTTATAAATTATATAAAATGGGACTTATACCTCATCAAGAAGCAGATTGGTTAGCATGGAAAGAACCAAAAGAATTCATAGAAAAATTATACTATTAAATGATTGTTTTATAGATTTAAATTGTATACTTATATATATATTATTCTTTGGTATCTTGTTGTTTATCATATATCTGTTGTAAATTAAATCTACTATATTTCAAATAATTATCAGCAACTCCCATACCAACACTATTTTTATAACATTCAACAATAATTAATTTATCATAATTTTTTAAATCAACAATATGTCCATGATCATGACCAATTGTTTCAGCAATTGTTTTAATAATTTCATCTGATTTAACTTGATTAAAATTTCTTTTAGATACTTGAATAGCAAATTTAATTGATTTTTGATCTTTTTCATTATGAAAATGAGGTGCTAATACTTTTTTAGCTAATGATTTAATATTTTCTAATGGTTCATCACCAGTAGCAGTACATGTATTTTTAATTGGCATAAGTTTTTGAGTATATCTTGTATTTTTAATTCCTGTTTCATAACATTCTTTACATATATTTTGAATTAAAATTTCTGGATCAATTGGTTTTTTAGTCTTAATAAATATTAAACATTCAACATCAAGTTCAATTGGTTGAAGAAAATCTTTTTTTGATTCTTTTGATTCTTTAATTTCTTCTAATTCTAATTTAATTTTATCTTCAATTGAAAGCTCTTTCTTATCATTATCTTCTTCTTCTTCTTCTGCATGTTCGTCATCATCATTATTGGTCTTGCTTAAATCAAAATATTCTGGGATTTTTTCAGAGAAAAGATTCATAAGTTCTTGACGACAACTATTTTCTTTACGACGAGGACATGTTGCATATATTCCTGAAGTATTTGGATCTATTAATTTAGAACCACTCTTAAATCTCTTTTTTGATGGTTTATTATTTGAATTTTCATTAGTTCTTTTAGCCATATTGTATAGGGTTTATATCCTAGGTTATTACTAGCGATGATGACGATGATGATGCAAGGTTGAAAAAAAAAAAAAAATCTCAAATCAAAAAATTTCAATTTGGGTCCACAAAATAAAATAAGAAAAAAACAAAAAATAAACAAAAATGGTTATTCGCTTCCACCCCACCTACCACGATCACCAATACCACCACTTGAACAATTAATTAATTACCCACCCACTCATCCTTTCACAACGAATACCTTGACAGGTAGTTATTTTCATGAATTATACAAGAATATTATGCTGACATTACCATTAGATTTACTAATTTATATAACAGAAGTTGGTGATCTTAATATAAAAGATATTTTTCATTTGACTCAAGTTAATAAATTACTTCGATTAAAATTACTGCATCCATATTTTTGGCATATTATTTATAATAAACATATTAGGAAAACATTTGAAGATTATGAAATTAATAATAATAAATTAAATAAAAATTTAGATTGGTATGAAGAATGTAAATTATATTATTGGAAATATCTTGAAATTGAAAAGGAAATTAATGAATTTACTGAATTTAAAAATCGATTTATTGAATCATATACTGAAAAATATTGTTTCGACGATAATTATCTACCTGTATTATTAAATCATTTAAAAATTAAAGAAAATCAATGGAGATTAAATATAAAGAATAAGGATAAATCATTAATTGAATTTTCAACATCGTCATTTTTAGCAAAATTAATTGCTGTACAAACTTTTCGAATAGGGTTAACATATATTGTCGATTTTAATATTTCATCATCATCAACATCATCATCATCATCATTATCATCATATGAAAAATATTGGTTTGGTATTGGTTTATTACAAAAAAAAAGTTATAAACTTGTTGAAAAACGTGGTAAACGATTTAAACAAATTAGAATAGCTCTTAAAGAGGTAATGAATCATATTAATCCAATACCAATTATTAATGGAGAATATTGTTTTGAAACACCTAAAAAATATTGTAAATATATTGGGAAATTAATTTATAATTTATTAATTATAGTTCAAGATTGGAGAGTTGATGAAGAAAATATTAGTTTAGAAGCATTTAATATGTTATCAATTTATGGTGGATTTAAAGGACATTATATTCTTATAGCATCATTAGTTTTAAAAATTCTTGAAGAAGAATTAAAAGTTTTAAATATTAAAATTTTAAATGATGAAGATACACCAAAGATATCATTAACATATATTGGAATTATTGTGGGGAATCGAATAATTACATTTTTTAAAGGAAAACCAATGTTTGGTAAAGTTAATACAATTAAACATTTTTTTAGAAATGAAATTTCATCATATGGTGAAGAATTTTGTTTCAAACCAATGGATAGTGAAAAGTTAAGAATGTTAATAATTGGTCAAACTCCAATGATTTCTAAATTTAAAGGAAGAAGATTTTTTGAAACTCGTCATGATATTAATTCATTTACTGAAATTGGATTTCAAAATGTATATGATCGAATAATACCATTATTAATTACTAAAAAACCATCACTTTATCCATTTACAACTAGATTAATTTCATATGTTGAAAAATTTATTTGTGGTGCTAATTATATTTATCTTTCTATTTTTAAACATGGTCGATTTAAAACTTTACCAGATGATTTTAATTGTAATCCGGGATGTAGTGAAATTATTCTTGGACCAACTGAATATATTGGTAAAATGGTGATGTTAGATAGACCTGATGTTCCAGCAATTATTGATAGCCATTCATTAGTTGGAATTACACTTCGAGGATTATGTATTGATTCATATTATTCAAATGTGGGATATAAATCATTTAAAGTTATGGATAATGTTTCAACGGATGAAATTCTTAAATTTATTGATTATATTGGGGTTGCAAATTTATCATATCAAAGAATTACTGGATTAAGGTTTGAGGATGTTGATGATGATGATGGTAAAAAAACTCCACGATTCATTATAGAATAATTGATTTTACAGATCATTAATAAATACTATATAAATAAAAAGGCATTGAAATACAAACTATATAATTCTAGATATTTCTAATAATAATAATAAAAATCTATTCGATGGGGAGAAAAGATTCACTAACAATTCACTTGAACAATTTCTTCAAATAATTCATCATCTTTTCTTGAAATAACCATGGCAGTTAATTGACCACCAGCATCACAACCTGAATCTAAACCTTTTGAGAATTTTTTTAAATTTAATCCTTTACCAGCATCATGACCATAATAAACAATATTATCAGGAGGATAAAATGATGATTTTTTAGAATTATAAATTTTACTCCAACGTTTTGAACCAGGAGTATGAGGATCACTTGTTGTTTCATTAAAATATGGAGAAATCAATGATCTCATTTCTAAATTATCTAAAGGATTTTGATTCTTTAATGATATTTGTGGAACAATACCCGCATGAACAGCAATTCCTTTACCATTTGGTACATTTCCAAGTTTTTTAATTATTGAACAATTATTAATATAATGAACATGATGTGGTTCTAATTTTTTAGCAAGTAAAAATTCAGGATCATCATTAAATGAATCTTGTGTCCAAAAAGGTGACGTTAGTGATGAAGAAGATGATGATTGTTGTTGTTGTTGTTCAGGTGAGTTATACATAAATTCAGGTTGATTTAATCCATGATATGAAGCATAATATTGTAAAACATAATATTCATGATTTCCTAAAATACAATCAATTTTATTATCAATGGCATAATTTAAAACTTTAAAAGAATCTGGACCTTTAGTAATGAAATCTCCAAGAAATACTATATGATCATCTTTATGATTATAATTTAATTTTGATAATAATTTTCTAAATTCAATATAATGTCCATGAACATCACCAATAAGAATAATTCGAGATACTTTACGTTTTTCATCATCTTGATTCTTTTCCAGATGGGGAATTAAAGAAACATTTAATTCTGATATATTTTGAATTTTGGAAAGGGTAGTTGCTTCAGGAATAAAATATTCAGGTAATAGTATAGTGAATACATATAATATAAATAATGATGTTAAACCTGTTATTAAATAAAGAATATATTTTGTTGTTCTACTTAATTTGATATCATGATATTCCCCATATTCAAAATCATCAGATGAAATTAACTGTTCATGATGATGATGATGTTGTTGTTGTTCTTCATCATCATTAGAATATTTTCGACTTTTTTGAACAAATGGTGTTGATTCATTCATAGTTGAATTTTGGTTTAGATAATGTTGAATAAATAAATATAGTAAAAGATAGGTTATATGTACCGAAATATTTAAAGATAAATTTTTTTTTTTTCCCTGTAGATGAGTCTAAACCGTTGGTGGGTATTCCTGCAGCAACGTGCCACTCCGACCTTAATTCCTTCCCCCGTGCGATAGATTTTAGTCCTACTGATTGGTCAAGCCAAGCTATATACTAAGGTAATTAAGAAGTTGATGTTTAAAACTACCACATATGTGTGTGTACAGATGTTTATTTATAGTTAAAAATGCAACACCAATAAGAAGGATTCATCTTGATTAATGGACTGTAGTGGTTGTGTAAATTTGATAATTGTTGCATTTTTTTGTTGATGCACAGGCCCCTCCCGCGGGTATTATATAGGACTTATATACACGACCTTCTAGGTCTATATAAGAATGAAAAGTTTTTCCTCTCCCTCTGCTCCTTACTGAGAAGGGCATAGGAGAAATCAAACCACCACAGATTAGAAGTCATCCGAGACTTAACCATTTCTTAAATCTTTAATTGTTCGGAGTTATTTCCACTAGTATGCCTATTGAATTTAATATTTCAAAAATTTTTTAGTACTCATGGATTTGCTACCATTGATGAATTCATGGTTCACTGAATGCAATCCAATACGTTAACGTACGCCTCAACACTACCGCAACGAGAAACAGATCATCATCGACAAAGCCGAACAAGTGGCTCCAATATCTTTCGATCGTTTTATGGCAATACCATCCCTCTCGGCGGACACATCCACTACTTGGTATGAAATGTTCCAACAATTACTGCTTTTATTTCCGGACTCAACGATTTTCTCTTTGACACTGGTGGTTCTCCTATCACAACACCAACAATTCCAACCATACCAACATCAACGAGTCCAACCATAACAATACAGGTAACACAGCTAACTCAAACAACAATAATAATTCATATTTTGCTGCTACCGATTCCCCTTCCAATTCCAATTCCAATTCCAATTCCAATTCCAATTCCAATTCCAATTCCAATTCAACTACATCATTAGCTTCATTGAGCTTATCCATTCCAAATAATAACTGAAAACTCGATAGTGATGCTTTAGGTTCCATATACCATTTTGCATACCGCTACATACCATTTCCATAAAGTCCTAATCCTTGATTCAGGCGCAAGCATCACCATCACCATCACTATCACAATCACTAATAATAAATCCTACTTGATTAATCCGAAACCTATAATTAGTCCACATCTCCAGATGTTACAAACCTTGGCTAATCTTTTAAATATAAGTCACACCTTCAGGTGATATCATTCTCAACTTTAACACATCACAAAATTATCCTCCGTGATGCCGTGTACATCCCAGACTGTCCTCATAGCATCATCTCTATAAACCACCTAATACTGATTCCGGGTGTGAGTGCTAATTTTAATATCCCGAGGCAAATATCACATGTAAACCTACCAATACAACATTTTTCACAGGTAAAAAGGGATCGTATCACAAACTTATACATTTTAACGTTAGAGAATTATCATCCTATCCGATTCCTTAGTAATCTTCTCAATCCTAAGTCCATTACAAACTATGTCAAACATTCCAGAACATGTTGCATAATCAACCCACTCCATATGAGATTTACACTTAATTACCAACCATATGAGTCTCCGATCATTCAAGGGTTTGATTAAAAACCACGGACTTCCACATCCTATTACTCCCATTGATGAAGATACAATCAAAAAATTGCGTTCTATGTACGGCCGTCATTCATACCTAACTGTGCCACAATCATACTACACATAGACCAACCACAATCATACTACACCGTGTCCATCTTGACACTACTGGCCTCTTCGTCGACAAACAACTTCAACTCACCGACCGTGGCCTCCAACTCGTATCCACAAAATATTACGTTATTTTAATCCCGGATGATTTCACTAGCTCCATAAGACACATAATAGCTACCACCAGGTCTTTGTCACACACTATAATTACCAAACTCAAACTTATCAACAATAAATTCAGCCAATACAACATATCATCAATTCGGACAGATAATACAAAAGATTTTCCGAATGCTGAAGAGTTTACAGCAATTGGTATCGACAAAGAGAGTACCACAAATTACTCACCCGAGTTACAACGGCAAAGCCAGAGGGCTGAACCGTTCAATATTAGCAATTCTTCGGAGAATTACTACTTCACTAACAGAATACGCCTTTCACTCTTACATATTTTTCCCTTATCTTGTCAAACATGCGTGCAAGTTATACAACCATACACCAAGGGCTAAAACAAATTACAACGCAACTCCTCATCAATTATTCTACTCCAATAAATATGTCCCCATCTTTTATTCATTCGCTTCAGATGTTGCGGTTGACAATTAGATCCCGCGCAGAAGGAATCAATTTGGGACTCGACCTTACCAATAAGATTACTCCAAAGGTCATTTTTGGTTCATTTTTCTAGGGTATTCATCAGACTCATATTCCACGATTGTCCTTTTCTCAAACGCCAACTTTTCAAATAAGAACAGTTACAAATTTAAAACCATTATACACCTACACTTATATTAGATCATTTTGTTCAAGAATTAACATAGATGATGTAAATGATATGATGGTGGCGTTCGACCAAGTAGAACAAGTATTCGACCAAACCATTAGTGATGCAGAATCTCCACTACTCACTTTACTAAGTCCTGCAATCATATACCGAATTCATCCACCCATACCGAGCTGCACCACACTTCATTACCACAGCATAATCCGACCCCTATTACTTCTTTGGTTGCTGCACATCCCGATCTTTTCCATGGTAATGAACCATCCGTTCTCGATCACCTTATATCGAAATATCCAGAACTAGCAAGCTCAATAAAGACAAAACTACAACAAATAAATCCCGAAGTCTTTAGGAACAACAATAATTATCCTGATATTACATTACCTGATTCACCACTCGAGCGCATTGCAAGTGACCCAATGGATACAACCGACCTACACACTTCCTCTCACCAAGATACTCTTCAGGACGAAATGGTTGAAATAATTCCATCCTCCATTTCCCATGTTCCTTCCACACAATCTCCCTCCATAATGGACAATCTCGACCCTATAAATAATACAACAACTACCAGTGCCACCACCATTATGGAAACCCCTATCTCACCAAATGACATAGGCAATACTTTAGACTACCCAGGAAAACCTTCTACAGGCACCATAGTAGATCCTGGGAGTTCCATATCAGTTCACTCTCCACCAGATAGCTCAAGTTTTCCTATCTCCCCCGACTCCAAGAATGTCAGTCATGATGATACCGAGTTTTCGCCCCTAGATGCCGAGGGAGAGACGTCCCCTCATGCATCCTCCGTTTCACATGCAACAGCACCCAATACTATTTTAGGTGAATCTAATCCCCCCGTGCTGTCTTCTGCACATTTCGCATCTGATTTGGTTAATCATGATGCCAGTACTGGTCATAAACCTGCAATAAATGCTAACACTACTGTGAAGTCGACAACTTCCTCGCCCTCAACATTAGACCGGGGAAGTTTTACTACGAAAGATTCCAAATCCATCCGTATAGTCAAAAATACTACGCAAGCAGACTTACAAAAACACATTGAATCTATACCGAGTGTAACTACCACACCAAATCCAAAGAAGAACCCATCATCTGACCATCCTTCAGATTTAATCCCACAATCGAAAAACACCACCCCTACGACAAATGACTCCACTATCTCACAATCTCAAACTAGCGTTCTACATCAAACAATATCTAAACCTACAGACAATTCTACTACTATCTCATCTGACTCATCTCCCTCCACATCAATCACTTCTACTTCATCATCCAAGGCCACAACTGATTCAATAACACCTACTGCTGGCGGTTCCAAGACCTCCCAAGATCATGGTGTTTCCATTTCAAAAACAACTTCAACAACACCCATCACCAATCCTCCTCCAGCTAAAATCAGAGCCAAACGTAGACGTGAAGGAGATGAATCTACACCAGTTGTCACGAAGTTTGGTCGTATTATCAAACCTCCAGCGAGATACCTTTTCAGTGTTCAGAGACAGGTGTCGACACGGGATCCTAATTGGAAACAGTCCCGCGAAAAAGAACTTAAGTCCCTCTTCGACCAACAAGTCGTGAAACTCGTTCCGAAATCCGAAGTCACTGGCCCTATCCTCCGAACCAGATGGGTTGACACTTTCAAACAAATGATATTAAAAGAAGCAGTTTACAAGAGTCGCTGCGTAGTCATGGGGAATTTACAGCAAGACGGTGTTAATTACCAGCTTGGAGAGACAAGCTCCCCGGTTGCGGATCTCCATTCCCTCCGGTTAATCACAATCCTAGCCACCGAGTTCCAATGTCCATTAGAACACATCGATATACTACAAGCCTATTTGAATGCCCCACTTCAAGGGGAAACCATTTACTGTTACCCACCACCTGGAGTCCAGTGCGACACTACGAGCGTATGGCGACTCCAGCGTGCTTTATTCGGTATGAAACAGAGTGGTTATTACTGGTACCAAGAAATCTCATCCACATTCAAGCAACTCAAATTACAAGAATTGGACTCAACCACCGGCATTTTTTTACCAACATTATCCAGATACTAATTTTTTGATAGTTGGATTATACGTCGACGACCTTTTACTTTTAGGTTCGACGCCGACTATTATTTTCACATTTTATTCAACAATTAAATGATATTTACGCCTTAAAATCATTTGGAGCTGTCCAGGAATATTTGGGAATTCGTTTCATCCGTCCCTCTATTTCGACAACTCAACTCAATCAAGACCATTATACACAGGACCTGGTCACCGAATTCAAACTCGACACATCTCCAGGACGTCCCATACCCATCTCACCACACGAAGATTACCACGCAGACTGTATCGTCACCGACATCCAAGATGGCTACTTTAAATCTACTTCCGACCCAGCCAAATTAATAGACGATCAGGGTATCAAGCTTTACCAACACGGTGTTGGATCACTCAGCTGGTTAACGCTTGCAATACGTCCGGACATATCCCTTAGTGTTAACAAACTACAATCTAAGAATCACAATCCATCCTATAATGATTATGCCCGTTTACTCGACTGCATCAAATACTTAAAATCAAATCCTTCCAAACCCCTCTCATACATTTCCACGAGTCATTCACCAAAACAACCACTCACCATTTCACTCTTCTACGATGCGTCATACTCACAATACCTTGACGAGAAGGGTATCACTGGTTACGTTTTATTCATCAACAATTGTTTGGCCTGTTGGGGTACGAAGAAACTAACATCTATACTGAGACGCACAACAAATGCTGAACTTATCGCATCCATGATGCTCTCATTCCGTCATTAAGAATATATGACATCCACCACGAACTAGGTTTCACCACCACTCCGATTAAATGCTATGGTGACAACCGTGCGGTTACATTGATAGTCAACAACCGTTAAACTTTTTCCTATATCCGAAATATTACCAAAAAGCTCAAATTCGTCCAACATAAGATCCGGCAATCAATCATCACAGTTGATCAGATTGGTACAGCCAACAACTACAATGATATGTTTCCCAAAGCATTCGCAAACCATGAATTCACACGAGCAACCAATCGCCTTTATAAATTCAATATTCAAGACATAGAAATAACTCCTACATAACCCTAGATCAGGTCCCCTTTATCCTTTTGGGACTGCTAGAACCCGTTTAACTTCAATCAGTCCGGGGAAGTGTTGATGCACAGGCCCCTCCCGCGGGTATTATATAGGACTTATATACACGACCTTCTAGGTCTATATAAGAATGAAAAGTTTTTCCTCTCCCTCTGCTCCTTACTGAGAAGGGCATAGGAGAAATCAAACCACCACATTTTTTTTTTACGAATTTTAATGTACAAGTACAAAATAAGATAAGTTAATGATAATAGTAGTTGATGTCACGTGCAAAGCAATGACTTGATAGAATTATTAACCTAATTTTAAGTTATTCTAAAATAAGCCATCAAATAATTATCACAAGAGATATTTGATAACTACAAATTGATATTACACATGTGTATATGTGTGTGTGTTTATCAAAAATCGGGTCCTAATTTTAAATAAATTTTTAACCGATCGGTTGTTATCTTTAAAGTGAAATGTACAATAAGAATTTTTTACGAAAGATTGATGAATGATGAATGATGATGAATGATAATGTAAATATACACTGCCTTTTCTCCGTGCGTTTTCTTTTTTATTTTCTTTCTTCTACAAATGGCAATTTACCGTTAACTCCGTGTGTGCTTGCTTTTATCTATAGCCGTGAGTGAGTGAGTGATACACTATTTATAGTATCTAATGTTCATTCTCATACATGATGATTAATGAACCAATTAAGTAAAAATTGAGGTTAGGATACGAAATAAATATTAAAATAAAGATGTTGCCAAGAGATAACAAATTTCAATAAAAGAGAGAAAGATCGGGTAAAGGATAATTACGGACGGAATGATCAAATTTTTTATGCAATCAGCCGAAACGCAATATTTTTTTTATTTTTTTTTTTATGAGCCCCCAAAATAAAAGAAATTTTTCAATCATTCTTCTGGAACAACTGGAAAAAAAAAAAAAAAATTTAAGCTTTTGCACTTTATTTAGCAATATATATATATATATATATATATATATAAATAGAATACGGGATTCCTTTAATATTTTTTTTTTTATTTAATTCTTTTTCAGTAAAACTTATTAAACCTCCCGCTAGTCCATTAGTCATTTATTTATCTATCATGTCACTTGATTCTGAAGGTACAACACTTACACCATCAACAACAATAACTTCAACAACAACTTCACCAGAAATTGGTGGTACTAAAATTAAAAAAATTAGTGAATTTAATGATGGTAGAAAAACTCCAAATTATACCATGTATCAAAGTACTGTTGATTGGTTTAAACAAAGTTTTAAACCATCTTATAATGATGAATTAGTTGAAAAAAGATTATTATCATTTTTACCATTTTTCCCTGAATCTGATGGTACTAGAAGAGCACAAATTATAAATACTGATATTGGTAATGGACAATATATTCATGAATTATTTATTGAGAATTTACAAGATCCTAAACAAGGAGGATTATCAGGAACAAATGAAATTGTATTAATTCATGGATATGCAGCATCATTAGGATTATTTATTGATAATTTTGATTCATTATCTAAAATTCCTGGTATTAAAATTCATGCAATTGATTTATTAGGATTTGGATTAAGTTCAAGACCTAAATTTCCAAATTTCCCATCAAATACAAAAAAAGATATTTATAAAGTTGAAAATTGGTTTATTGATTCTTTTGAAAATTGGAGATTAAAAAGAAATATTGGACAATTTATATTAATGGGTCATTCATTTGGTGGTTATTTAAGTTGTGTTTATGCTTTAAAATATAATAAAAAAATTAATCAACAACAACAAGAAGGAAATAATACTGGTATATCCCTGAATTTAATTGAAAAATTAATTCTAATGAGTCCAGTTGGTCTTGAAAGAAGTGAAGTTGCATCTAATTTTAAACAAGAACAGGAACAACAACAGAAACAAAAACAACAACATAATTCTAATAATGATACAAATCTTCAAAGACAACTTACTATTGAAGATGAAGTATTAATGGATCAAGAAGATATAGTTAATGGTACAGCTCAAATAACTTCAAAACAAGCTGGTCCTGATCCAAAAACAAAAACAAGAAAATTAATTGATTATATGTGGGAACGTAATCATTCTCCATTTACAATAATTAGAAATTCTGGTCCATTTAAATCAAAATTAATATCTCGTTGGACATGTCATAGATTTAGTCATATTTATTATGAGAATCCTCAACATTTTTATAATATTCATGATTATATTTATAAAATTTTTAATGGTAAAGGTTCTGGTGAATATGCAATTACAAGAATTCTTGCTGTTGGTGCTCTTGCAAAATTACCTTTACTTGATAGATGTCCTGAAAGTTTTGTTAAAATGAATTTACCAACTTTATGGCTTTATGGTGATAAAGATTGGATGAATGAACAAGCTGGATTAGAAATGACAAATACAATAAATCAATTATCTACAGATAAATATTCTAAAAAAATTGCAAATTATAAAATAATTTCAAATGCTGGTCATCATCTTTATCTTGATAATCCATCAGAATTTACTAAAATTATTTATAAATTTTTAGATTATAACAACAACAACAACAACCAATGAAATATCTTGTAATTAGTTTAAATAATTATATAATCATAGACTTAAACAAACATTCTTAAAGGGATTAGATAATATTAAAACTTACACTTGTTGAAAATTAGATAATATTAAAACTTACACTTGTTGAAAATTAGATAATATTAAAACTTACTTGTTGAAGTTTTTTTTTATTTCAATTTCAATTTAAAAAAAATATAAGAATAAAAAGAACCTATATAATTTATAACATCTTCCTAATTTTTTGTTTATATGTAACTTTATTTCCAGAAATCAGTTAAGTTACCTCCAGCACCATTAAAGGCTAAAATATTTGGAGTATCTTCTGGAATATCAGATAAAACATCTTTAGTACCATAAGCAATTAAATTCTTCTTCAATTGAGTTGGAGAAACACCATCACCAGAAACAAAAAATTCAGATTCTGCACCTGGTTGTAAAGATACATAATATGACAATAATCCAGCAATATGTGGTGATGCCATCGAAGTACCTGACAAATAAGCAGTAGCACTATCACTTCCAATATAAGTTGATAAAATGTTCAAACCAGGAGCAAAAATATCAACACATTTACCATAATTGGAAAAATAAGCACGTGCATCAGAAATAGTTGATGCACCAACAGTAATGGCATTTTCTGCACTAGCTGGTGATGTGTTACATGCATCTTGATTTTCATTACCAGCAGCAACTGCAAAATGTAAACCTGTTTTAACTGCAGCATTAACTGCCAAATCTAAAGCTGGTGATTTACCACCTCCCAATGACATATTGGCAGTAGAACCTTTAAATCCCTTTTTACCTGCTTTAACAGCATCTTGATGGGATTTGGCAGCAAATTCAACCCCTTTAACCACATCAGACATGGTACCAGAACCATTAGATCTTAAAACCTTAACAGCAACAATATCAACTTTTTTGGCAACACCATAATCTTCAGATCCAATAGTACCAGCACAATGAGTACCATGACCATTACCATCTTCATCAGCATCACCTTGTGGAATTGTTTTACCCCATTTGGCTCTACCACCAAATTCAACATGATTAATATTAACCCCAGTATCAATAACATATGAAGTAACCCCTTCACCAGCATCATCATTATAAAGATATCTATCAAAACTACCCAAAGAAAGTGGTTCTCTGTGACTAACTCTTGATAAACCCCATGGTGCACCTTTTTGAATATCAAATTCATTGGCATAAACAATAGAATCTTTTTCAACAAAAGCAACCAATGGATTTTTTCTAATCAATTCAATAGTAGAATCTAAAAAGTAACCAGTGTAACCAGACAACAAGCTACCAATATCAAAAGTATCAACAATACCACCTTCAGCTTTAACATCTTTAGTTGATTCATAAAATGGATGTTGTTCATCCAAACCAGCCAAAGAATTGGTATGGGTTAAAGCAACCCATTCTTGATGAAATAAAACTTCATCAGCAGAAACACCAGTTTTAAAAACAATGATATATCTATGAGGAATAATATCTCTAGTAGATTCAGCATTAACAACTGGAGCTAAATTGTCATTATTATTCAACTTCATACCTAAATGTTCAGCAGCATGATGAGCAGCTTCTTTTAAAGGTTCCAACTTGTTATTAGCATTCTTGCCAAAAACATCAATGATATCACCTACTGAAGGAATAAGCAAACCTTGAACACCAATAAGGGTGGATAAAATGGAAATAGCAACAGCTTTTGATAATCTCATAATTGAAGGAAATTGGTTATATGTATTGTATCTACTAATACGATGAGTAAAATTTCTAAGTTAAAAAAAAAAAAAAAATTAAATCAAGTTCTAATAAAAGTTTGGTAAATCTGATTCCTTGTTGTTCAAGATATATGTAAATAATATATGAAGACTTAAAAGGAAGAAGATTTGGTGAAAGAAAGAAAGAAAGAAAGAAAGAAAGAAAAAAAAAGTGTGGTAATTTTTTATTAATATGATAAGATTTTTTTTTTTTTTTTTATATGGGGGGCGTCAAGGTTAACCAGTGAGAAAGGAGTGGCGATAAGAAAAAAAAAAATATATATATATAAAAATAAAAACCAGCAATATCCGAGAAGGGGGAGTTCAACAATTGTACTGTACACGACCTAACAATTTCATTTAAAAAAAGGAATGATGCCATAAGAGACGAGAATACATTTAAAATGGCCCCAGGACTGTGGGGGCGAGCAAAAAGGAGAATGAAGTGGTGGTGGTGATTGTGGTGATAGTGGTTACTGTGTAAACATGCTTTTACAACATGTACAATAAATACTACTAGAAAATTAATAAATTACGTCAACAAATTTCTTTATATTTCCTTGATTGGATGTTACATGAACTTACATATGGAAATTCTTTATCTTCTTATCAAACTAAAAGATAGAAAAAATGTGGCGGTAGTAATAATTGACACAGTGATGGTGGTGGTGGTGGTGGAGGAAGGAGAAAAAGAAAATGTTTGTGTGTGTGATTACATAATCATTCTGTTATCTATCTCATTTACATTGATAAGCTCGGGGAGGAGGAGGATGAGGAGGTGGGGGAGGGGGGCATCCACATCTCAAACCGGTTCTTATCGGAGACCTCGGTGATATAAACATGTGTATTAATGTAGTTAGTATATATTGGATTATCTATTTGATGATGAAGAAGAAGGTTTACTATTTTTCATTAATGATCTTGAACCATCTTTAACTAAATTAGCATAATGTTTATCTAATAATACATTTTCCCATAAAGTAGCAGCATCACTATTACTTCTTTCAATATCAACATCTTTATTTAATCTTTCAATTCCTAATATATAATTACCTTCACCACTAATTCTTTCTTCAGTATTCCATAAACCTTTAATACCTTCATCATATCTATTTACTAATTTTCCAATAAATTTTAAAGTTGCTAATGATGTTTTTTCAGGAGTTTGTAATGTTAACATATATAATCTTTTAATAAATGCAGTTGCTCTAGGAATTGTACCATTTTTAGATCTAAAAAATATAAAATCAAGACATCTTAATAATAATTCTGCTTTTGTTGATACATTAACTGCTGGTTTTTCAATTTGATTAGACATTGGATCAGCTAATCTTAAAGTTTTATAACTAAATTCTAAATCTGGATCTAATGATAAATCAGCTAAAATTAAATATAATGTTGATACAAATTTATTTAAATCAACTGCCATTGGTAATTTACCCATTGAATTATGATTTAAAACAAGACTAAATGATGTAGCAATACATAATAAAATTGTTCTTAATTCTTTACCAGTAAATAAACCTCCTTCATTATCATTATCTTGATTAAATGAATGTTCATTAATTATATCTCCCATAATTTCTCTTAAAACTTCCAAAAAATCTCCAAGTAATCTTAAATGTGACATTTGACCAAATTTAGATAATCCTTCTAATACTGATCCCATTAATAAAGTTGCTTCATTTTTTTTACCATCTATTTGAATAGTTGTTGTTCCTGCTTTTAAAATTTCAAGATATAAAGTTAAAATCATTTTAAGAACTTGTTCTTGATATTTTTCTCTTTCTTGTAATGTTATTGCTTGTTCAGCTTTTCTCATTTCTTCTTCAATTAATTTTCTTTCTTTACGTGCTTTTCTTTCTTTTTTAGATAAATGAATTCTATCTTTTTTTTTTAATTTTGATTTATTATTTGTATCTTGATCTTTATTATTATTTGGATCATAATCTTCTAATAAAGAAATTGATAAAAATACATTAATAACTGATTCATCAACTCTAAATTTTTTATCTTTAATTGATTTAGTCATAATTTTAATCACATCAAATGTAATATCACCATGTTCTTCATCATCTTTTAATAAAGATTCTAAAACTCTTAAAGATTTAGTAAAAATTTGTAAATCTTTTTCATGTTTTGGTTTTTTATTTAATCTTTTAATAATAATAGTAAATAATTCTTCACGATAATTAAAATGTTTTAATGAACTCATACATAATTCAGTTGCTGCTTTTAATGCAATATTTCCTCTTTTTAATTGATCATTTGTAATTTTATTATTATTCATTGAATTAGAATAAGAAATTTTTGAAGATTTATTTAATAAATCAATATATGATTTATAATTAATTAATAAAGTTTGTTCAAAATTTCTTAATCTTGCAATATCTTTACTAACTTTTTCTTTTTTTTCAACTTCAGTTAATGATCTAATTTTATAAGATGGTGCAAGTGATTTAAAAACATTAACTAATGCTAAAATTGACAATTGTGAAGTAATAAAATTTTTTGATTCTGACATTTTACGTAATCTTGTAATACATGAAATATTTTCTTCTGGATCTTCAATTAATTTATTAGCTAATTCTGATATTTCTGCTTTTGTTTGAAGTAATTTTTCTTCAGGAGTTAACCCATCGTCTTCTTCATCTTCTTCCTCTTCATCTTCCTCTTCTCCTCCTTGTTCTTCTTCATCTTCTTGTTCATCGTCATCTTCATCTTCTTCCTCTTCTTCTTCATCAGATTCAACTTCTCGAACAACTCTTTCAATAGTACCATCAAGTTTCTTAATAGGTAATGCTTCAACAGTTTTTTTAGAATTAATTACTCTAGGAATTAATTCATAATCCATTTCTTCATTTTCCCAATCAATTTGTTCTTCTGATTCTGATTCTGATTCATTTCCAACTTTATTAAATAATCCTGCTGATAATTGGGCATCTTGTGCTTGTTTTAGTTTCTTTCTTTTTTCTATATCTTGTTGTTTCTGTTTTCTTTTAGCCATGATTAGTTGATATTGGGGGGTTGTCTAATTTAATGATTTTTATTTAAATATTGGATTTTTTTTTTTTTCAGAATTTTTTTTTTTTTTTTCCCACCCTTAAAGAGATGAGATTGATTACTGAAGAGCTGCAAAAGAAATCTAAGAAGAAAAAAAAAAAAAACTCTAAAAGATTTAATACCTTGGCTGGAAATTCATCAAATACATTCTTTAAATAAAGTCATATATACAAATTCTTACTATTACTCTTACTATTGTTGTTGTGGTTGTTGTTGCATTGGTGGTTGCAGTTCACTAATATTTGATAAAAGTTGAGCTAAACATCTTTTAGTAGCCATATCATCTTGTAAAATTGTTGAAAATGTTCCATCACGTAAAGGTTCAGGTAAAATATTAGCTAATGCATTTCTTGCTTCTAAATTATCAGATAATCTCATATAACATCTAACAACATGTTTTAATAATCTTCCTGAACTATTTGAAGAACTTTGTCCTTGACCTTGTTGTTGATTTTGTTGATTTTGTTGTCCTTGTTGTTGTTGTTGTTGTTGATTAACGGCAATACTTAATTGTTCAATCATTTTAGATAATACAGAAGCAACAGTATGAAATCTTTCAAAAGTTGTACAAACATAAGATAAACCTTGATCATCTAATAAAATTTTTTGTAATATAAAAATAGCAACAGTTTTAGATAATTCTGAAGAAATTTCCATAATATTTAAACATAATGGTACAATTTCAGTAGTTAATAAAAAATTAATAACTTCAGGAGTATCATTTTTAACTAATGCTCCAATAACTCCTAAACTTGTTAATCTTAAATATTCAAATGATCTTTGTCTTGCATTAGTTGATAAAAATGGATATAAATATAATGGTAAATTAGCATTTAAAAATAAACTTCTAGTTTGAACATTTGATGCAACACATTGTAATAATGCTAATGCATTACAAACTCTATTACTTATTGAAGCATTTAAATTTGGTGGATTTAAATATGGATAAACTGATATAATTTCTTCTAATAAAACAGTTATAACTCCAAATGAATTCCATAAAACTAATGCTAAATCATCATATTGTTCTCTTTTTTTACCTAACTCTAG
Source organism: Candida sanyaensis (assembly GCA_911254575.1). NCBI lineage: Eukaryota > Fungi > Ascomycota > Pichiomycetes > Serinales > Debaryomycetaceae > Candida > Candida sanyaensis. The sequence goes on from CAJVQF010000011.1 coordinate 260,890, forward strand.
TAATGCTCTTTCACGATTATTTCCCGTGACTAATTCTGATATCCATTGATAAATTTGTTCATCATTTAATGCTTTACTTGATGTAGTTGAATCCATTGATGGGGTGATACCTTGTTGTTGTTGAATAACACTAGACATTGTTAATATATATGGTTGTAACTAATATTGATGATATTGATTGTTTCCTTTAATATTAACTGATTGTTTCCTTGAATATGAAAACATATATTTAATTCCAATTCAAAACCACCGAGTATGTATTATCAAAGACGTTGAGTTTTTTTTTTTTTTTTTTCCTTTCCCATTTGCCTTGCGCGTACAATTTGTATAGAGAGAAGAAAAACTTTTTTCTCCTGGAACAATAACTCCAGATCACGTGTATAACATCAGGGAAAAAAAAATCAATATTACTATGTACTATGGACTTAGTTCTTCTATTTACTACATACCTCTAAATTTATTTCTTGAAGCCATTCTACGACCTTCAAATCTTTGTTTTGTTCTACCACTACCACCATTACCATTATTATCTTCATCTTCTTCATTTTCATCATTGGTAGTTCGTTTTGGTTTATATGATTTTTCTTTCTTTTTTGGAATAAATGTTAATTCAGCTTCACCTCTTGCATATCGTTGTAATTTAGAATCATTATTTGATGAATTTGATGAAGATTTAGAAATTTTATTTAATTTATTAATTTGTGATTTAAATGATTCTTTTGATTTTAAAGATTGTTTAATTTCATTATTTTTTGATAAAATTTTCATTTCATTTTTAAATTTACGATCTTGATCTTTCTTTCTTCTTAATTTTTCCAATTCTTTTTCAACTTTTTCTCTATTTTCTTGTTTAATTCTTTCATCTTCTGAATCTGAATCTGAACCTGAATCTGAATCATCATCATCTTCTGATACCAAACGACCTTCATTCATATTCATTCTTTCTTCATCTGATTCTTCAGCAGCAGTTAATCCTCTTTCTCTACCTGTACTTGTTGATGTTATATCTTTACCGGTTGATTTAACAGGATTTAATTGTTTATATTCATGAGATTCTTCATCAACTTGGAAATCAGGATTTTCAAACATTTCTTTAAATCTATCATCATTAATAATATTTTCAGCAATATCACCACCAATTTTTTCTTGTAATTTATTTGCTAAATCTTTATTAACTTTAATTTTAGTATTTTTAATAGCACCACCAGTTGATCTAATTCTTGATTCTCTTTCTTGATCAATTTTCTTTTTAATTTCTCTTTCTCTTTGATCACGTAATGAATTTGGATTTGAAATTAAATTAACTTTATCATATAATTCAACATCAATGAAAAATCCATGCATATAAGAACGTAAAACTTTTGAACCAATTAAATGAGATAAATTTAATTTATTAACTTCTTCACGAGTAATAAATCTATAATTTGAATAAATTGAATCATTTGGTTTTTCTTCTAATTCTTCAGTAACATTATCCAAGAATGAACACCATGATGGTGCAGGACCTAAATTTGGTATATAATATGTATGCATTGGTATACCTTCATTTGCCATAAAAAACATTCCTGAATTTGGTATTTGAACAATATCATTAATATCAACAGTTGGTTCCATTGATGCAAATGGTTTACCATTATCTTTATCCCATATTTTTGCAATTCTTTTATCACTAGTTAATATCATATTTGAATGTAATGAATCTTGTAACCATAAAATTTTTTTAATTTCATAACCATAACCTTGATCTTTAATTTGTGAAGGAATTGAAGTACGTAAATCATATAATAAAGTTTTACCATTTGATGTACCACATGCAAAATTTAATCCATCATTTCTAAAACTAACATTTGAAATTTCAATATTATTTTCTCTTAATTGATCATTTATAAATAATTTTCCAGCTCTTTGTTTTGATCTTGAATCCCAAAATTCAACAGTACCATCTTCTAATCCAGCAGCAATTAAACCATGAACATTATTAATATCAACTGAATTACAACCTAATTCAGTTTCTAATCTATAAGGATTTAAAAATCTACCTTGTTCTAAATTTAATCGATATAATTCATTACCTGATGCCCCAATTAATAAATCACAATTAATATTATTATAACTTAATGATCTACCAAATTTTGGAATTCTTGATCGATAATGAATTCCACCTTTAGTTTGAAATTCAATACTTCTATCATTTTGTAAATGAATACTTTTTGTCCAATCATTACTTAATATTAAAAAATCAACATTTTCACAATCAGTATGACGTTCAAATTTTAATGATAAATTTTCAAAATCATAAACATGAATTTGTGGTTTATAAGTACCAGTAGCCATACAAAATTGTCCATCTGGTGTAACTTTAATTTTATTTGATGCTTCACTAAATTCAAAATCTTGAATTAATTCAATTCTATTTTGATATTCTAAATCTTGTTTTAAAGCACGTTTTCTTTTTTTAGCTATCCAATCAGGTAATGATCTTGATACATTTGTACCAGATACTTGATAAATAGAAACGTTTCCTGCTGATGTTGATTTTAAAACCATGTGGTACGGATGGGTAGATAGATGGGGGGCGAGTTTGTTTTAAAAAAGATGTATATATAAAAAAAAAAAATTTCAAAATACAGAAAAGAAAAAAAAAAAAAAAAAAAAATTATTACCAATGAGATGAGCCTTAAGTATGACAATATCGCATTGCAGCGCACGGTAAGAATTTTTTTTTTTTTTTGATCAATGATAAATTTCTAATTTGAATTAAACCTTTGCTTGTTGTTGTTGTTGTTGATATTACCAGTATTATTATTATTGTTTGATAACTCAGGATAAAGAAATTTAAAATCATCTAATGATACCATAAATTCATTTTCATCATCTTTAATTTCATTATACCATTTATGACCTGGTTTAAAAGTTTCAATAAAGAAACATAATCCACTATTAATTAAATCATCGGATAAGATTGAATTTCCATTATTATTTAATTGAAATTGAAATAAATTTATAAATAAATTAATATATCTTAAATCAGAATAACAAATATCATTAACTGTATTAATTAAAGTAATCCAAATTTGATTTGATTTAATTGAATTAATATAATTGATATTTAATAAATTTTGAAAACATTCATAAATACAATTACTTTGATGGTTTTTAATTGATTGAATATTAAATTTATTACAAATAATTAATGAAGTTAATAAACAAATAATGAAAATTTCATTATATGATAAAATAATTTTTCAATTATTAATTGATTATTTAATGGATTAATTAAATTTTTAAATTCATTAAATTCATTAATCATAATTTTTTTAATAATTAATAAAATTTTATTTTGAATAATTAAAAAAATTTTATAATTATTATTAATTTTAATTTTATTTAAAAATTTTTCAATATTATCATTTTTAATTTCAAATTGAATAAATTCAATTGATTTTGATAATGGAGGTAAATTAAATAAATAAAAATTTGAAGTTATACAAGTTGGAAATTTATCTAAAAATAAATTATTCATAATATGATTTGAAATAATATAATTTAAATAATTTAATGTCATACAAAGGGATAATTTTGGATTTAAATTATTATAAATTGTTATAATATCTTTTTCATTAGATTTTTGAATTATATCAATACAATTATTTAATTTTGAACAAATTATTGGAGTTAAATTATTATGATCTAATATTTGTAAAATAAATTTAAAAGAATTTTGAAGATTAATTGAAGTTTCATAAGATTCAATTATTACCATTGATTTAATATGATTAGCAATTATTGAATTAGTAGACAGAATAATTATAATATATTCAATAATTTCTGGATTAATTTGATTTAATAAATTTTTAATTAAAATTTGAGTATCAAAATTTAAAATTTCTAATAAATTATTTAAATCAATTAAATCATTATTCCAATTAGTAGTGATGATTTTATATTGATTAATAATTTGACAAATAAATGATAAATAACTAATATAATTAATTAATTCATCTTGTTTATTTGAATTTATAATAAAATAATATTCAACATAAGATAATTTTTTAATTGGAAGATTAATTAATTGAATTAATGAATTAATTTTATCAATTAAATTTAATAATGTGTTAATTTTTAAATATGGATGATGAATATAATGCCATATAATTTTGGATAAAATTGGAATTAATTGAGAATTATCCAGTAATGGAATATAAGTTAATAAAGGAGATATAAAATCAATAAAAGATTCCTCTGGATCTTCTTGTTGATGATGTTGATCATCTTTGTTAATGGTATTAAATGATTGATTTTCTAAGCCATATTTATCAAGGGTTGCAAGAATACTATTATATAATTGAATTAAATCAGATATTGGAATCTTATCAACAACAGAATTACCAGTACCATTTGTAGTTGGAGATAATTTTTGAGATAATTGAATTAAGATTTGTTTTGGATTTATCATTGACATTATAAAGAATCAAATAAGGTCTTAGTATATATATATATAAAACAATTATAAGAAATATATAAAGATATAAAATTATTTGATACGATAATTAATAATTTAGAATTCAAATGACAGCCAACACCAAAAAAAAAAAAAAGACAACAGATAGTGTGTAAGTGGTGAGAGTGTCCGGAGTGTGTGTGTATAATTTGTGTAATGTGTGTAGATAGTGTTGCAAAAAAAAAAAAAACCCTTAAAAAAAAAAACTTTAATTCAAGGGAAAAGATAAATGAAAGATAACACAATTTTAATGAATTCACGTGATACATATAAACACAGATATATATATAAAAGTAATTTAATATATTAAAATGACAAACTCGTGACTTAGATCATGTGAATAACCAAGAATAGTATTTCGAAGTGGGGGGGGGGGTGAGATTTAATCTTATGATTTATTAATGTCATAAATATAAAATTAAGAGAAATGTGTATGTCTCATAAATATTTTATTAAAGATTAGTTATTGTGCATTATAGTCAAAAAAGATTAATTGTTCAAATTCACATCCACACACATCCACACACAAAGTAAACTAATATAAGAATTTATACAATTTCAATTACGTAAGCGCCAATTAATCATATAGTACACAAGATTAATTTTAATTTCATCTTTTGTTACTTCCCCTCAATAAATAACTAACCAATGAATAATTGATTAACCATAAAAATACGGCTGGCTATATAATCCAAATATCAAATTTAAACCAGTTGATGATGATCATAAAACCTTCTGTGTTTCAGTTAAATTATATAAATTTTTGTATAAAGTTTTAAAGAAAGAAAGGGTACTGAAATGTAACATAGTTTCGTTTTCTTTAGCCCTACGGGGTGGGGAGTTATGATGTATCGTATATTAGTTAAAACGTTTTCTTTTTTATTTATTGAATTTTTTTTATTTTTCAAGAAATTTTAGTTTATGATATTTTAATATTTCTAATTTGATATGAAATAAAAAAAAATTTATTTTTAATAATACATTTTACTTAAAGTAGAATTAATTAAAAAATGGAATGTAAAAGATAGTAAAAAAAAAATTATTATTATCAACTAATTTAATGAAAATTTATCATTAATGTTTAAATAAAATGAGAATTTTTAAATTTAATTTCTATATTATTGATGTAAAGAAATGTTTTACTAGTATAGTTTTAGATTAAACACTATATATTGTATTAATAAGCAATAGATGCAGTAAGATGCATTAGAATAAAAGAAGGGAAGGTAGGTAGATGATGTAATAGATGATGATGATGATGATGATGATGATGAGGGAGGGGAAAGAACAAGAATAAGAATGAGGTAAGTGTAAGTTGATGTAAGATAAAGCGCAACGAGGAATTAAAGAAGAAGAAGTTAGAGAGGGGGAGGGGGGAAAAAAAAATGAAAAAATTTTTAGTGAAGAATTCTTAAATGAAAAAAGTCTAGAACTTAAGCCATAATTTTTTTAAGTTGTTAATTTTAAAAGAATTAAAGGGGGAAGAATTTTAAAACTAATAATAATTGATCTATATGTCATAATCCTCATGATGATGATGATGTTAAAGATGAGCCCCTTTTTTTTTTAGAAAATATTTTATTCTTTTTTTTTTTTTCTATTTATGTCTTAAATATCAATATCAGAAAGAAAGTAAAATAAAATAAAAGAAACAATTTAAACATCAAAATATATTTTAATTCTCTGATAGAATTCTTTTTTTTTTCAAGTATAATTCTATATTTCACGGAAATTATGGAAATTAACCAATTCTAGATTTATACAAAAGACAGAATTATAACTGATATATTCAGGAGTATAAAAGAAAAAAAAAAAAAACAAAATTAACAGTAGAAACGTTTATACTAAATATCAATTGATATTTAAACTAACAAAAAAAAAAAAGTTAATTGTACACAAATGATTAATCCGTAAATTTCATCTTTAAATTTAAAGATTTGAAAAGACATACGGCAAAGGGCAAAGGGCAAAGGGCAAAGGGCAAAGGGCAAAGGGCAAAGGGCAAAGGGCAAAGGGCAAAGGGCAAAGGGCAAAAGGCATAGAACTTAAAAAGAACAATATAAAAAGGTAAATTACGTCAGTTTAATAGGTAATGAAGGTGAAGGTGAAGGTGAAGGTAAAAGTGGAGAAAGCCCGCCCTCCACACAATATTAATATAAACATGTAGTACCGAATAAATATTCAGTTACATTTATTGTTTAAGATCATCTTGATATGTAGAGAAAACTAATTTATCCAATAATATTAATAATAATAAAATCATTAAACGTTTGTTTATTTAATTTGATTAAGAAGGACGTAAGATGATTAAAGTTATCATAAATGTAAAGATCTGTAATTATTTAATTTTAAATTAAAAAAAAGAATATAAACTTGTATTTCTTTATATATTCAGATGTTTATAAATATCTAAATTTATAATATCTATATATAAAGTTTGTACAAGGTATATACAGTTTTATATTATCATCCCTTCCGTACCCATACCCGTACCTGTAGGTGTACTTGTACGTGTAGATGTCAACAATTTATTACATGCATTAAATTTTAAGATGAAAAAAAAAAAAAAAATTATATAAATATATCTAACACAAAACCAAGAAAACAATAAGAGCCAAGGAAAAAATAAAAAAGAAATATTATTTTTTTTTTTTTCTTTTTGAACTTTGTTCATTTTTCTGGCTTTTGTGTTTAAAAAAAGCATTTTTTATTTTATTTTTATGTAGTACAAAAAATTTCTTTTAAATCATTGCTTTTGCTTCTTTTTCAACATTATTTATATATATACATATATATATACAAGTATCTATAAATATGTTGAATATTTTCCCTTTAATTTATTTTCTATGTAATTAATTCCATTTTTTTTTTTAACTTTAACTTTATCCTTTATATTCTTAAAATGATTAATTATAAATATTCTTTTACTGATGCATTAAATAATTCATCTTCAACTTCAACTATAAATCCAATAACAGGACATCATAAACGATCAAATTCTATTCATCTTCAACATTCACCTCAACAAAAACAAGATTGTATATTTGAACGAAAATTAAGTCAAGAATCTTCAAGAACTACCTTATCTGATCCATCTACTTCAACAACAACAACAACAACAACAGTAATAACAAGTTCAACAGTACCAATACCGCATCATCATAATCATCATCATTCATCATCATCATCTAATAGATTTCAACCAAGATTAAGTGAACCAATTATTGATTTGAATAAAATTACAGAAGAATATAATAATTGTCAACGAAGATTATCTATAGCTTCAATAAAACGAGCTAATGATTCAATGATTAATTGGTGTCAATTTTTACAAGAAGATGAAGATACAAGATTTTATTCACAAGAATTGAATCAAGATGGTTTAAATTCTTCAAGTTCATTAACTAATCTTCCAATTAGTTCAGAAATTTTATTGGATACTTTTAATGAACATAATCATAATCAGGATAATGATGAACAAGAACAAGAAGAAAAATCTAAAGATAAGAGAAATCTGATTAATTCTAGTGATGATGAAGGATTTAAAAAACATAATAATATTCAACTTATTCGAACTTTAAGTAGATTAACAAGAAAGAATAGTTTTCCATGATTAAATCATCTAGAAAATCAACTACTAGTGCTTAATACTTTGAATATAGTATATATATATATATACCTTTGAGGAGATGTTGTGAATCTCAAAAAAATTGTTTATTTTTAGTTCTTCGTCATATTTTTTTTTCTATATTTAGTTGTTTTATTATATAGGTTTATTATTATACTTTGGTTTTTGGTATTTTCCCACCTTCACTAGTACCACTCACATTACCAATTTAAATTGTACATTATGTTTTAATGATTATGTATTATGTTTTAATGATTATGTATTATGTTTTAATGATTATGTATTATGTATAATTATTATGATTCTTAATTGATTGATTTACTGAAAACAAACATTAATGTAAAGAGATGTATTTAGTTTATGTATCAAATTAGAATTTTAAAATCTATTTACCAGAAGAATATATATATTTAAATTCATCCACATAAAGTACTACACTATACCTGTAGTCCCTTAATTTTTTTTTAAGTAATTATACCTTTTTCTTTTTTTATTTGATTCATAAACAAAATTAAAAATTTTAAAGCCCCGATGCCATATCTCGTCCTTTATCTCTCTCGCCCAAAATATAATAAATCATTTGATTAAGGAAATAATTTTAATGGGACAAAGATGTGAAAAAGATAAATTAAAGTGGGGGCGGGTGGTGGTGGTGCCTGTGGTGCCTGTGGTGGTGGTACCTGTGGTGGTGGTGCCTGTGGTGGTGGCCAGAGATAACTAAATTAAACTAAATTAAACTAAATTAAATTAATGTTGTTTTAATTATAATAGAAGGAAAATTTAAAGATATATCAGTTGATATATATATTCAAACCACTATACTATATCTGATTGTATTAAAATGACTTTAAATTTAGAAAAGGTGATATTTTGTTTTAAATCTGATGTTTTTTAATGCATACTGTATATCATGTTCTATACATTGTATTCAAATTGATTTACAGTACTACATTATTGGAAATGTATTAAAGTTTGAGATTTGTACATGCATTATAATATTAGCAAAATCTTTTACATTAATTTACAATTTTACTTTTTAGACTATTAGACAGTAAGGTTTATACTTGTTTGTATATATTGATAATCTAAAGAAATCAATTTCAATCTTGATTCAGAAAATAAAAAAAAGAAAGAAAATTTTTCATTGAAATATTTCTTTCTTTTTTTTTTCTTGTTACTTGATTATAATTACACAATTAATTACTTTGTGATTATGATTATGATTGTGGTGGTGGTGGCAAGAAACTTGGCAGATACGGAACGATATAACAAACCACAAAGCAAAGCAAACAGATAGGAATGAAAGGAACGGAAAGTGCGGGGAAGCAATTTGGTTGGGTTGGGTTGGGTTGGGGTCCTCCCGGGAGAGGATCAGGAAATAGAAGAAAAGAGAAATTAAAATAAGGGAAAGGGAAGAGTAACAAAAATTAATATAAAGATAACCCAAAAATAGTAACAAAAACAAATCAACTTTTTCGTTTAAATTTTATTTTAATTGCTCCCCACAAAAACCAATAGAAACAATAAATATCTTATTGTATATATAAATTTTTTCTTGAATTATTAAAACCCCCAAAAAGAAATCTTTCACTTTGTACCTACTGTAATATATTAAACGTACACGATATCCACTCACCTGATTATTATTACTCAACCATTATTCTAACTATGTAAGTATAACTCTTGATATAATGTACATTCAATTATATACTATATTTCCTATTCTGATTATTCAATTATCCTGTAATATATAGATACAATAATCTTTAATAATTTCACATACTCACCCAAATCCAAATCCAAATCTTACCCTTCTTCTTCTTTTTTAAAAATATTATTCTTATTTATTGTTTTATATAATTTGTAAAGTAATCAGGGCAGATAAATACTTCATTGATTTCTATCTTTCTATTCCAGGTACAAGCAAAACAAAACAAACCACACATCTAATTTCAAATTGATCCCTCTAGCGACCCCTTTCGGTTAATTATTTTTATGCATTAAATATGGACCCCTCCCCTTCCCCTCCAGCCTGCCAGCAAGCGCCCCAATATACAATACTGTACCCCTTTTCCACCCCTGTAGGCTTTTTGTTCTTTATCTCTGCGGATCCCCCCCCCTGCCCCCTTGCAAATTTGTTTTATATTGTATTATATTGTATTGGTTGTTAAGTGAGATTAAGATATATTGTAAAACATTATTATATGAAACTTTTACATCTACATGTATTTATCAGATTTGAAATCTTATTAAATATTATTTAATTTCTTTTGTTGAATTGAATTGGAAATCATCTTTCCTAGTATAGAGTACAATACAATATTATATATACAAAATTTGATTTCATCTTAACATTATAAATATGTATAGAAAAACTGATCTAATTAATTATGTCATTTATTAATGTGGGGGATTCTACAACATCCTGATTAAATCATAATTAAAGGTTAGGGAATATATCTTAATACTCGTAAATTGTTAGAACTACAAGATATTTTTGCTATATGAATTAAAAACCCACTGTTTTTATCAACTAACCAAACGATTTCATAAATTTAACAAAAAGAAAAGTAAATCATAATTAATAATATTAAGATTCGATAAACCTAATCAATAAAATTAATCAAAATATCTAATATTACAAAATAAAAATGATTTATTATAGTAATTACCACTTCTACTAAAGATATATATATATTACGAGAATTTTAAATATGGTTATTGAAACTTAGATTATGAAAGATTAATATTTCAAACAATAATTAAAGTATTCATTTTAAATTGACATATGTTAATCAAGAATTAATTACTCAATATTTATTCACTTCTTCAGTAAGATGTTTTTTGATCGATTTTTATAGCGTAATGAATATAAGTTTGTTACAATGCCTTCTAAAGACTTATTCTAAATGAGATATTAACTCATCAGAGTTCAAATGTATACTAAATACAATTGACTGTTTAAAGTGTTTCATTCAACATGGATAAGTATTATCATTTAGTGCGTAATATAAATGACAATATGTATCAGTTAATAAAATAAATTAAAATATAGGCAACTAAAAAGATTGGTCTCATTTGAGAAATATTTATACAACGTTATGATTATATTCGAAATTCAGAATAACCCCCATCCTGAATTAATTCTCTTCTGATATCCATATTTTTGCAATTCAATAGAAAATGTAAAGACAAACCCTCAAACCCTCAAAAACCGGAAAAAAAAAAAAATAAAAAAATTCCAAATAGCGAGTAGCAAAGGGAATGGTCCAGGAGAATTGCAAAAAAACAAAAAAAAAGCAGTAAAATCATGATATCGAATGGTGTACATATAATACACACCAAGAAGAGTATGAAAATACATCTCAAATATATCTATGGACAATATTCAATCGTCTACAGTCAATATTAATTCAGCCACGGCCAATATTATTTCAGCCACGGCCAATATTATTTCATCCACGGACAGTATAAATTCACCCACGGACAGTATTAATTCACCCACGGCCATTATTCAGTTGTCCACAGACAAGAATAATAGTTTATCCCAACAAGTATTATCATTGTTGAACAGTTGTAAGGAAAATATATAAAATGTAAACTAATAGCTATGTGATTAAAATGCTGTGCGCTCAAAAAAAAGATGTGGGTGTGCGCTTAAAAGCTTTGGGTGGGCGCTCAAAAAGCTGCGGGTGTGCGCTCAAAAATGCTGTGCGCTCAAAAAAAAATGCTGTGCGCTCAAAAAGTTGTGGGCGTGGGATAAAAAAGTTGTGGGCGTGGGATAAAAAAAGCTGCGGGTGGTCGCTCAATGGCTGAGGGTGTGGGCTCAAATAGGGAATGGAAAGCAGAGGTGAGAGAAGAACAAATTATACCCCAATCAATCATGGTAAAATTGTCCAAACAAAGGACATATATCATTTGACTATACATTTGATTAATTGGGGGCATCTTTTGGCTTATTATTATTATTTTTGAGTATATGTGTGTGATGGTTTTAACTTTATTCAAGTTCATTCGTTTATATATATATATATACAGTATATAGGTTATATATTATTGATGTTTTTTTTTCTCAATATAATACTTTAACATTGAAATATATATATATGTATATATATAAATATCATTAGTATTTATTCAATCAAAGATTTTTTTCAAAAAATTTTAACTGTGTTACAAAGTAAAAGAATAATTATTCTTAAATATATTTAGTTTGGAAAATGAATTTTTTTGAAATAAGGAAAAACTTATACAATTAATTAGCTATATTCAATAGAAGGAAATGGGTTATTGTTATATATGTACAAGTACATGAAATATCCAAAAAAAAAATTTAGTATAATTCAATGAATATGCGATTATCAAAAATTAAGAGTTAAAAAAAGATAAAAAGGGAAATCTCCAAGTTTGAAGAGAGTATAATTTAAGTTTAATATTATATTACAACACCGCCCCTCCACACACACAACCAAGTTGATTGGTTTTCTATAATCAACTGCTACTATTTGGTTGATCAAACTTTTTTCTTTTGACTTAAGTAAAGTACTAAATCTTTACATCAACAGATAATACACACATAAACGAATATTTATCAATGAAACTTATGTCTTTATATTTTCTATAAATATGCGAAAATGAAAAAAAAATGACTGCAAAAAAAAAAAAAGGAATGAATTCCAATGAATATACACTACATAATTCATAATTTAAATTATAAATCTTTTTTAAAAGAAAACTTGAATTATAGATCAGTACATCTTGATTCAGACAAATGTTTATAACTTTTTGTTTACTTATATGTTATTTTACTAATTAATATCTATATACTAAGTTTGTTTTACACATTTTAGACGTTGTTGTTATTTCTTCATATTGAATGAGACACACCAAGATATCAAATGCATTTACTGTACAATAAAACACTGCTGCCTAACTATTTCGCTCAGCAGAAGTATTCCACAAGGCATTTTAATGACTTATACTTATTGTTCTATTCAAATTGACTACAATTAAACGGATTCAAGAATTATTTATAATAAGCAATATTTAACAGAAATCAGGGTCGTGTACGTTGAACAATTTTTATAAGGAAAATTTTATATGGAGAAACCCTCAAAACCCCAAAAATCGAAAAAAAAAAAAAAAAAATCCAAATATCCAAGAGCAAAGGCAATGGTCAAGGTGGATTGCAAAAAAAAAAAAGACAAAAAAAAAAAAAATTTAGGATAACAACGTATACAGATAATACACCCCCAGAATAGTATGAAAACAGGCCTCAAACTTGTCTACGAACAATATTCAGTTGTCTAGAGCCATTACTAACTCGTCCGCGGCCAATTTTATGTCAGCCACGGCCAATATTAAGTCAGCCACGGACAATATTCAGTCAGCCACGGCCAATACTAATTCAGCCACGGACAGTATTAATTCATCCACGGCCAACTGTATTTCGTCCACGGCTAGTACAAATTCGTCCACGGCCAGTATAAACTCATCCACGGCCAACATTATTTCGTCCACGGCCAACATTATTTTGTCCACGGCTAGTATAAATTCGTCCACGGCCAGTATTAATTCATCCACGGCCAATATTAATTCATCCACGGACAGTATTATTTGTCCACGGCTAGTATAAAACCAGCCACGGACAGTATTAATTCATCCACGGACAGTACTCAGTCGTCCACGGACAAGAATATTATATGGCCCCAGGAAGTATTACCATTGTTGAAAAGTTGTAAAGAAAATATATAAAATGCGACTAATAGCTGTGCGCTCAAGAATGCTGTGGGTGGGCGCTCAAGAAGCTGTGGGTGTGGGTGTGGGTGTGGGTTTGGGCGTGGGTGTGCGCTCCAAAAATGCTGTGGGCGTGGGTGGGCGCTCTAAGATGTTGTGGGCGTGGGTGGGCGCTCAAAAATGATGTGGGCGTGGGTGTGGGTGTGGGTGGGCGCTAGAAAATGCTGTGGGTGTGCGCTCCAAAAATGCTGTGGGTGTGCGCTCCAAAAGATTTGGGTGTGCGCTCAAAAATGCTGCGGGTTTGGGTTTGGGCGTGGGTGTGCGTTCAAAAGATATGGGTGTGCGCTCAAAAAGATGCGGGTGTGCGCTCCAAAAGATGCGGGTGTGCGCTCCAAAAGATGCGGGTGTGCGCTCCAAAAATGCTGTGGGTGTGCGCTCCAAAAGATTTGGGTGTGCGCTCAAAAATGCTGCGGGTTTGGGTTTGGGCGTGGGTGTGCGTTCAAAAGATATGGGTGTGCGCTCAAAAAGATGCGGGTGTGCGCTCCAAAAGATGCGGGTGTGCGCTCCAAAAATGCTGTGGGTGTGCGCTCAAGAATGATGCCGGTGTCGGTGTTGGTATGGGTATGGGTATGGGTATGGGTATGGGTATGGGTATGGGTATGGGTATGGGTATGGGTATGGGTATGGGTATGGGTATGGGTATGGGTATGGGTATGGGTATGGGTATGGGTATGGGTATGGGTATGGGTATGGGTATGGGTATGGGTATGGGTATGGGTATGGGTATGGGTATGGGTATGGGTATGGGTATGGGTATGGGTATGGGTATGGGTATGGGTATGGGTATGGGTATGGGTATGGGTATGGGTATGGGTATGGGTATGGGTATGGGTATGGGTATGGGTATGGGTATGGGTATGGGTATGGGTATGGGTATGGGTATGGGTATGGGTATGGGTATGGGTATGGGTATGGGTATGGGTATGGGTATGGGTATGGGTATGGGTATGGGTATGGGTATGGGTATGGGTATGGGTATGGGTATGGGTATGGGTATGGGTATGGGTATGGGTATGGGTGTGTGTTTAAAAAGCTGTGGGTGTGCGCTTAAGTTTGTTGTAATATAATCTGATTATAATATATTAAGTAGAGGAAGTTTAATTATAATGGAAATTTTATGGCCAAAACAAGAGTATACCGATATAACTTTATCTATAATCTTGACCTCAGAATCATTAACATTGGTGCTTCATTATCTATCAAAAAAATCTTTATAATTGCTGAATTTGAATACCGATTCTATGTATTATACTTAGAGAGAAATACTTCCTTTGAACTCTTGCTAGGTTATATTTGAACGATGACACATTTGTTGCAATATGCTACTTTGCAAATTGAATAAATTCCATGGTGTATCAAATTCTTTAGTTTCACCTTCATTTAAACAATAAATTCTATCATAATTAATAATGGTTTTTAAACGATGAGCAATACACAAAATTGTGCAATCTCTAAATTCACTAATAAATTTATGTTGCATTTTTGTATCAGTTTCATTGTTATCACTTGACGCTGCTTCATCGAAAATTAAAATCTTGGAAGGTCTAACCAACGTTCCTGCAAAAAAAATCAAATGTCTTTCACGAAGGGAAAAATTAGATCATTCAACTTCAACATCTTGATCTAAATTAAAATCAAGCAATACAACATTCGTTAAACTATCATTGCTACCAAATGTAACACCATTACTAGCATTATCATCAGGACAAGCTTGCCATTAAACAATATCCAATCTTGATTCTTCAATTAAACCAGTACGTCTCAACGAATCCCAAAGCTTATCATCAGGATGCTCATGAAATGAATCTAAGTTCCTTCTAATCGAGTCATGGAATAATACTGGATCTTGAGAAATAATTAATAATTTTGAACCCAGATCTTTCAATCCGAATGTTGAAATATCGATACCATCAATAACAATTTTAACAGATTCTAATTCAGCTAATCAATATAAAGCTGTCATAATTGATGACTTACCAGCACCTTCTCTGTCACAAATACCAATTTTGTTCTCTTCCATAGGTATTGTTTCAAAAATAACATTCTTGAGCACTAATGGTGATCTCGTCATAAGTTAATGATGATGCTTCATCTCCTGGTTCAATAGATTGAGTCGATTGTCTTTGAATCATTTCACGATCTTCCTTAAGTTCATCTTCTTCCTCTTCCTCCAGACCATCTTCATCATCATTTTCGTCTTGTTCATTCTCTTGAGATGTGTGACTGGCCAAGCTTATTCAAATTTAGCATTGGTGGCATATAGGCTATAAACTGTGTCAACTTCAGCTTATACATCATCATCACGGAAAATAATTCTAACAACAGTATCAATCATTGTTGATTGATGAATTGCAGGAATTCTCCTCTTATCTTTCAAAATGCTTGCCAGCTCTGGCATCAACACCAGAAATAACATTATCTAAAAGAGTAATTCCACTCACAGCATGAGCAACATGAGCTAAATTGAATCTAGTATTTTGACAACTACTTTAAGTAATTTCACTGAACCATTAATGTCAAGGGAACCAGCAGTACGTTTTATAAATCTCGAATTTCCACAAACTAACGAAGATTCGGCTGAACAAATCAAACCAGTAATAACCAAGAATTCAGCTCAGTATATTGTGAAGTCAATATTTCTTAATCCATTGACTACAACAACATCTTCAGAAGTAGTGGTTGTGGTTAAGGAATCGTGTTTCTTATATGAACTTTCATCACTATGGTATGCATAAGATGGTGACATAGTATGATGTTCCTTTTTTAGTATCATAATCATCCACATGGGTATTCTTCTTCAAATAAATGCCCTCTTTGCTATACCCATATTTCTTTTCATTCTCTTGTTCTTCTTCATCAGGAGAAAGGATTTCTTATTCAAAATCAGTATCGCCAACTTTGACAGAAAAGCCTTCATTGTCCTTCAATTGTCTCTTTTCAGGGACTAGCTTCAATAGAAATTTCAGTTTCATCAACTTCATCTTGGGAAATAAATACACCCACACGAGAAATACCCATGAATGCATCCGCACCATTGGCAAGAGCCGTGGCATGAAAGCAAAACTTACTTAGTTAATGTACCATATGATGAAAGGGGTGAACAAATAGTTTCTGTATATCTGCTGAATCATGCACTGGAATATACAACCAATATTTGTTGTCATTGATACAATTTAAAGTCATGGATATGATAATATTTCTTAAACGTTGCATTCTGTAAAAGATATTCATTTCATTTTTACCAATTTCTGATATGTTTTTGTGATGATATAGTTTCCAGGAATAAAGCTTAATAACCTATAAAGGCTAGGCCCAGGATATTAGTTTCCCATTTCAATGTGTTAACGTTGTTTGATTCTGTATTATCAATGTAGATGATAAAGACCAGCTTACCCATTGATGGAGTTAATTCTTTTCTTTTTTTTTTTTTTCTGATTCGCCAATTACTGTTACACATCGACCTATGGGACATATTAGTCGGACAGAGGATTCCGGTACCACGCAGTATCCTTTCAAATGACGGTATCCATTTACAAAGGGTAGAAACCAATAATGAAGTTATAAATTCGTTACAGATCTCATAGAATAGGCAAAAGAGAAACGTAATTGTTAATCTGACAAGCTCTTTATATCAGTTTGATACATTAAATATAAAAGAAATAAGCAATTTTAAACATAAATCTACAATACTACCAAAATTTATTATCAATATTTCAGTAAATAAAGTAAAATATTTAAGTGAAATAGAGAATCTAAATGGCGAAGATTCACTAATAGTGTTAATCACCAAAAATAGTTTATATTTTGAAATTATAAATATGTGCTTTGATAGTGATGACTGAATTTGAATTATAAATTTGATCCCAATTCTCGTCGTTTACATCTCGGTTGAATATTAGATTATCTTAATACAATTGAGCGGCTTCATTATATCGATTGAAGCAAGTATTACTTTCTTTTCTGGAATTTATTTATTGATACAAGAATAAAGCCATACAAACCAATATGTTTCTTCTTGTTCTTTACACAAGACTAGTACCAGTGCAAGAAACTGTTCAACAAAAATGTTAAGTAATGCTGACTTTTTGAAGGATTTGAAAGTTTAGATAGACAAATTACAATATCCATAAAAGAAAGGGCTTAATTCTTTGGGTCAAAAAGTGAGATTTTTTGCCCTGATGTAGTACGTCGAAAGGTTTGAGTTCACGTTGGTTTTTATATCAATGGATCAAAGTTGGCTGCAAAAATCATAGAACCAATCAAAACAAAAATTAAAAAAGCGTAGCACAAGGGTAATACTGGTGAGAATAAACCAAAAGTAGTATGAAAGAAAGGTATGCACACATTATGGCAAAACTAGAACTAGTGTTTGCTGCAAGAAGAATTGAAGTTAATCTAAGACTAGTCCACGGACAGAATAAATTCGTCCACGGCCAATATTATTTCGTCCACGGCCAATACTATTTCGTCCACGGCCAATATAAATTCGTCCACGGCCAATATTTTTTCAGCCACGGCTAGTATAAATTTAGCCACGGCCAATATTAATTCATCCACGGCCAATATTAATTCATCCACGGCCAATATTAATTCACCGACGGCGAATATTATTTCGTCCACGGACAGTTTTATTTCGTTCACGGCCAACTTTATTTCGTCCACGGTCAATATTAATTCAGCCACGGACAATATTCAGTTGTCCACAGACAAAAATAATAGTGCGCCCCAGCAATTATTATCATTGTTGAACAGTTGTGAGGAAAATATACAGAATGTAACTAATAACTGTGTGATTAAAATGCTGTGGGCGTGGGCTCAAATAGGGAATGGAAAGCAGAGGTGAGAGAAGAACAAATTATCCCCAATCAAGCATGGTAAAACTGTCCACACAAAGGACATATATCATTTGATTATACATTTGATTAATTGTGGAATCTTTGGATTAATAACAAGTGGCTCAATATATACATTAGTTACAGGATGTTTCCCCCAAAACATAGAAGAATATTACATCGAGTGTGAAAATTTATGCCTAAATATGAAGCATTGTCCCTTGTTGCATAGAAACTGTATTAATTTTACAAATTAGGACTTGATATTTTGCCTCAGAAAAAGACTCCCAATTCTACCATGTGTTTCATCGTGGACAACAAATTGCTAGAAGTGTAACTGCAAAAAACATAAGTTATCATATGATGTATCCTAGACCATATGGATATCTGATTTATGAATGTTCATGGGCTAATTTAATATCCTCAGATAAACTTGCTCTTTTAATCAAAAAATTGCAAAAGTATTTGAAGAAAATTCAGCAAGCAAAACACCAAGTGATAAATCCAGTACCAAAATTGAGCCGCGGACATCGTAAATTGATTTAAGTAATAACGATCTATTAGTCTATGAAAAGTCTATTTTGGTACTTCTTAGTCTTTGAAATTATAACTATACAACATTAAATCTTCCTACTAAGAAACCAACGCGGTTTGCTTGGTAGTTTTATAGGCATCCATATAACTATGGAAATTATTTTCCCAAATTTGATTTCTCATTCACTCCCTGTTTGTTTGTTTGTAGATTCTGATTCTGTTTCTTCTTCTGTATCATTAATTTTATTAACTGTATTTAAATTAATTTATTTCTAACCAAAAGAATAGCTACCTGAAGTAAATGATCTATAAAAGTGAATTGCTCAACCACAGGGTGCCAATTCTTGAACTCAGTCTTACTCACAGTCTCATTTTTATTGCGACTTCTTTACTTCATAATTGATGTATTATTTTGGTTGTGAGGGACTTGATATGATATGGCTAATAGCGAATTTGGTCTCTATGAATTTGTCCAGGTACTGAGATCTCTGATGAAATTTTAGATGGCAGTTGATTTTGTCAACCAGATATATTTTGGCGCGTCAAAACTTCAAATATCAGTTCAACAAATTTGCAATATGGGTCCAGGAATTTTAAAGATTCGGTGCGCAAAAAGTTTCAATACACCACAATAGAGATAATTCCTTATAGCAACTACCACTTCCACTAAATATATCAAGACTTTCAACACGGCGATTGAAACCTTGGTTATGAAGGTTCATAGTTCAAACAATTATTAAGGTATATATTTTAAATTGAACGTATCAATCAATATTTATTGAGTTTCTCAATATTTATTCACTTTTTCAATATTTATTCACTTTCTCAATATTTATTGACTTTCTCAATATTTATTGACTTTCTCAATATTTATTGACTTTTTCAATATTTATTGACTTTTTCGATATTTATTCACTTTTTCGATATTTATTGACTTTCTCAATATTTATTCACTTTCTCAATATTTATTCACTTTCTCAATATTTATTGACTTTCTCAATATTTATTCACTTTCTCAATATTTATTGACTTTCTCAATATTTATTGACTTTCTCAATATTTATTGACTTTCTCAATATTTATTGACTTTTTCAATATTTATTGACTTTTTCAATATTTGTTGACTTTTTCAGTAAGATGTTTTTTTGGTCCATTTCCATGGCGCAATAAATGTAAGTTATTACAATGCCTTCTAAACACTTATTCTAAATGAGATAGTTAAGCATCAGAGTGCAATTGTATCTGAAATACATCTGACAGTTCAAAGTGTTTTATTCAACATGAATAAATATCAGCGTTTAATGTGTAATATAAATAACAATATGAATCAGTTAATAAAATAAAATAAAAGATAGACAACTACAAAGAATGGTCTCATTTGAGACGTATTTATACAAAGTTATGATTATATTCTAAATTCAGAATAACTCAATCCCGAGTTCATTCTCTTCTGTTATCCACATTTTTGCATTTCAATAGAAAATGTTAGGACAAACCCTCGAAAACTCAAGAATCGAAAAAAAAAAAAATTCCAAATAGCGAATAACATAGAGAATGACAAAGGTGGATTGCTCTCACAAAGAAAGTATTTACTTTTAAATATGCTTGATTGGAAGTAAGTATTGTGACAAGGATAACC
The DNA here is from genome assembly GCA_911254575.1 of Candida sanyaensis. NCBI lineage: Eukaryota > Fungi > Ascomycota > Pichiomycetes > Serinales > Debaryomycetaceae > Candida > Candida sanyaensis. The sequence continues at coordinate 281,820 of CAJVQF010000011.1, forward strand.
TAGCTAGTTCGTTATGTTTGTTGGTGATGAAGCTGTTTTGTACCTTTTAGTATGAAACTGTTGGTGTTAGAAAAACACAGAATTGTTATTATATTAATTTTGGTTGTCTGCTGGTATTTTGGTCGGTTTGCATGATAATACTAGGTACTTGCTGAAAACGAGAAAATTATTATGTTAATCTTTTTTACTACTTTGATATAGGAACAAGAGTTAAGTGTGATTCAAGGAATACACGATTATTAGAGATTACGTTTAAAAGGGGTTTCTAAGTTCAAGAGGTCTAAGCTAGTATTACATTGGAACCCAGTTAATTGTTCTATAGTCATCACATTCGGGCCAAAATCAACTGCTGATCAACCTCCCTGAAGTAGTACATTTATGTTGTTGTATTATTGGTGTGTGTCATAATACGTGCCCAGTGTAGTGCGTTATCCGATAATGGCCAAAACTGGGTAGAGCGGTCAAACGATATGGGGGCAACAGTAAGTGTAAAAATCTTGCAATACTAAGTAATCTAGAAAGTTAACGTTTAAACTAAATCTATGCTATATACACTGCTTGAATTTTACCTTAATTTACATTATAAGAAGCAGTATTTTTGTGTTGTCTGTGATTGATTGTGTTGTTCTACAACTATTATTTGCTGTTGTTAACCTATGTTTATTCCTAAATTAAAACATATAGAATTAAATAAATAACTTGTTCGTCAATTCGTGAGACATTTTTAAACCACTTTTCTGGTTTTAATTGTTTTTTGATAGTGTAGTCTTTGATTAATCTGGATTCTGAATTCTGGTACTATACAGTTGGCGTCAAATTTGCATTTGTAATCTTTGAAATCGGGCGTGTGACATGGCAAAAATTGGAACACATACTTTGCAACTAAAAAAAAAAAATGCCCACAAATAGACAACTATAAAAACCCAAATTGTTTTTCTACAAAAATATTTTTATTTTACATCACTTTTTTTTCCTTCTTTTTTTTTGTTTACTTGTTATCAACAACAAATTTTCATTATTCTATGAATGAATCCATCAAATAACTAAAGCGGTATGTATCAATCATGCAAACAATATCAATTTCTTGTTCATTTACTAACTTGAAGTACTTTAAATGATAATTACTGGTTGTCTCAAGAATAATTTGCACCCAATTGATTCCAAAGATTACAAGAGTCATACACTTGCATCCATAACTTAATTATATTGTCCGATCATTACAAATGATTAATGCCCCAAATTATTCTTGACAACCATTAGGATCCAACAGACAGAGGTGTATTACAAATGTTGACACATGAAACTACAAGGGGATATCACTGGTTATTGTTCTTAATATACAAGCATTGAAGAAGAACCTTCCAAAGAAGATAGTGATTTGGGCAGATCATTATCTTGAACCTATCAAGGGATCCACACAAAAACTAAAGAAGGACAATGTGGATTAGCGAAGGTTCTTCAATAGGGGGTAACAATCGGTCACAGTTACCTTCTATACTATTGGGACACAATAAAGTAGTCCCGATGGTAAAATTGTAGACCAGAGGACCGGGTATTGGGGGGCTTGTGACCAGCCCTCTTATAATACCCGGATCCTCCCCCCTTGGGCCAGGGGGTTACGCGGTCCCCCTCCAAAGATGGGGGGACCTGCGTTGTAGGGCTGGGCCGGCCCCCAAAAATGGGGGCCCAGCCGCTCCCCGCCCGATAGGGGTGGGTGTGGGGAGCAGGTCCCCGAGGAAGGGGACGGAGGGCCGGGCGAGCCCAAATGCGGCCCGGTAACTCCCCCTTCCCAGGTGGGTGGGTGCGAGAAAAGGGTACGAGCTAGCCCCCCAACACATCCGTTTTTTTGAGAAAGAGCTGAGCCCTAATCAGCAGTTTATAAGAATTTGAATATAGCTTCTTTTTAGATGGCAGAAATGGTACACTCTTTTTCTCTCAGTTGTATATTTGTCAGGATAAGATGAAACCAATTGACGAGAGTCGTTACTAGTATGGTGTTAATGGTAAAGTCATAGTACGACATTGCTAGTAACAAAAATCTTAGTTTTCGTCGATTCAATGGAATGTTTTTAGAAACTACAAATAAAGTATTTTATATTGAATTTTAAGCTTGTTTCGATTTCAAGAATTGACAAGGTTTTAAGATAATTTCAACAATTGTACTTTGTATTTCAATGTGATGTTACAATCGTTTCATGTATAGAGTAATTTTTTTTAATTTCGAAGATGCTATAATTGAATCTCTTATCGAAAAAAAAAAAAAAAAAATCCAAATATAACTTATAGGCAGGGGATACGAAGGCAGGTTTGTTTCATTGAGTGTTCCTAGGCATGTACTCAAAACAGAGAAGACCAGAGCATAAATCTTACAGAAACGGGTTACCTAGTACGGTTCTCTTTGACCACAGACTCACGTATATATATTACGTCTCCGCTGATAGATTTTGTAAAGAAAAGTTAGAAAGGGTCTAGAAAATTTACGTGTTCCTAGATAAAAGTCTAAATCTGTTGTTAGTACCTGACCCATCCCCCCCAAAAAAAAATGATATGATATTAGATGAATTGGATATTATTTTCTTGGTTGTATTTAATATAACTTGTACTATTTGTTCAATTTACAAGTAGGAAGAATTGATAAACCCCACCAAACGTTGGATTTTAAAATTGGTTGCAAAGATTTTAAAATGACATGTAGAATTTGCGGGGAAGTATCTTTAAGAACAGAAATTTGCCACTGAAAACAACCAAGAACCTAATAAATTAAAAAAAAAAAAGGAGGCATTGTTTAATTTGTTCTAATGTTTTTTGGAAGTATAAATAGAGACCCAAATTCCCTTTAAAATAGAAAAAACAAAATTCTTTTTTAACATCATCTAAGAGCATTAAATGTAATCTTTTATTGTTGGATATGTGTAGCGATGAGGTTAGTGGTGGATATTTTGGAATCATTAATTCTACTAACCTATAACATAAACTTCTAGCATTCATTCTAAATATTTGTATATTAAATAAACATTTGTTGTATATTGCCTGTTTGTTTATCAATTAGTTTATCCTCTTTATTTGTAGCTAGCACTCTTCCGGTTTAATCACCTATAATGCAATGAGCCAAACCTAATCATCATATTCCCAGATGCAATATAGGCATTGATACTATATCATACCAAATGAATATAAGCTCAAATGATTATCTCTACAACCAAGATCTGATTTTCTTTTGAAGAGGAAGAATGTACCTCTATTGAGTTCCTTTCAATTTGGTTGACGTGACTAATAACTCTATTCCAACAAAAATAACTATATATTACATGGTTATTTTGGAAAAATAAGTTAAAAGGAGAGGTAAAAGAAAGGTTAGCACCTTGAGAAGAAGCATTATACTCCTGGGCTTAATCGTCGTTGGATTTTATACAAGCCTTGATTTAAATTTCGATAATCCATTGGTAGGGGGAATCATTCTACCATCATCCGATACAAGACAAATTTGAAATTGGATTTAGTTGATTGTCACTTAAATGCTGTCATATTTCATGAAACAACGTACTATCCTTCCATCAATGGTTAAATAACAATTGGATCATGTTAAGAAGACATAAGGTCATTGGTTCCGCACAAAGTAAGTGAATCATTTAAGACTATGACTTTCATATAGTTTAGCAACTGCAGGGTAAGACCAAGGCAAAAGATTATTACACTTTTTCCATTGTCTTGATAATCAATTGAGCAATTAAATAACTCTACTATACACTGGATTGCATTATTTACTTTTATAGAGAATTTTTTCTAGGATATGTGTGTGTATGTATTTATTTATTTATAGTTCAACTAAATTTAACAAATGTTTATTCTATTGATGAGTTCATAATTAATTTAATGATTTTTTCAAACTTTCTAATTGATTTAAAACTGCACTCTTTGCGGTACCTCCAATAGCATCTCTTCTTTCAACACTAACTTCAAAATCAAAAGTATCCATAACATCTTGATCAAATCTTTCATCAATTTGTTTGAATTGTTCAAAACTTAATTTATCAATTCCACTTAATCCTTCTTCTTCAGCTTTTCTAACACATTCTCCAGATATATGATGGGTTTCTCTAAATGGAACACCTTTTCTAACTAAATAATCAGCTAAATCAGTAGCCAACATATCCATAGTTAAAGCGTTCTTCATATTATCAACATTGATATTTAATGTAGATACAACCCCAGTAGCAATTAGAATAGAATGTTCAACAGTGGTAAGGGCATCAAATAATGGTTCTTTGTCCTCTTGCATATCTTTATTATAAGTTGAAGGAATTGATTTAATTGACATTAAAAACCCTGCTAATTCACCAAATACTCTACCACTTTTACCTCTTAATAATTCTAAAGAATCAGGATTCTTCTTTTGTGGCATTAATGAACTACCAGTTGAATAAGCATCAGCTAATTTAATGAATCCAAATTCAGCACTTGAATAAAGAATTAAATCTTCTGAAAATCTGGAAATATGATTCATAAATAATGTACTCCAAAATAAACTTTCAACAACAAAATCTCTATCAGAAACAGCAGTTAATGAATTACCAATTAGACCTTCAAATTCCAATCCTGTAGCCAATAATTCTCTATCAATTCCATAAGGATGACCAGCTAATGCACCTGAACCCAAAGGACTTTGGTTAACTCTAGATATGATTTGTTGCAATCTCTTGAAATCTTCAGTAAAATAAGTGGCATAACTACTTAACCAGTGAGACCATCTAATTGGTTGAGCACGTTGTAAATGAGTATAACCAGGCATTAATACTTCAATTTCACCTTGAGCACGATTTAAAATAGTTTCAATGAATTTTTTCAAATGTTCAGATAATAATCTTAAAGATTCACGAACAAAAATTCTCATATCTGTAGCAACTTGATCATTTCTTGATCTACCAGTGTGAACTTTACCAGATATATTTTTACCAATAATTTCTCCTAATCTTCTTTCATTAGCAGTATGGATATCCTCATCACCTGGTTTTTCAACAAATTTACCTTGTTTCCATTCTTCACGAATAATTTCCAATCCCGAATGAATAGATTTTAATTCTTCATCATTAATTAATCCAAGTTTATTTAATCCAATGGTATAAATCTTTGTCCCTGTTAAGTCAGCATCATACATAACTTTATCATATGGTAATGAAGCATTATATAAATCCATTAACGGATCAGTAGCACCAGTAAATCTACCACCCCATAATTTATTTTCACTTGGTTCCTGTTGTTGTTGTTGAGATGACATTATTTTTTGTTAAATTAATTAAGGAAGAAAAGAAAAAGTCAAGAAAGAAAAAAAAGAAAGAAGAAAAAATTTTTTTTTCAGTGGTCTCTCATCCTGTTCATTAAATATTCAACATTATTTCGTTCACCGCGCTTAGCAATTCCCTCTGTTTCCTAATTCGTCCAACACCAGGAAAAAAATTAAAAAAAAAAAAGTACAAACGCATTTTTGAGATGAGTCACGTTCGTGAGTAATTGTTTTACAATTCCCCCAACAATTTATCATAGATAGAACTACATCAATTAGCCAATTTTTGATCCCTTGTCCATTGGTTAGGTTGATGGAAAAATATATTACCATGGTGATCAAGTATTGCTCAAACTGAAATGCATTTACTCCCATGTGAGATATTTGCGTTTGCATATTAACCCAAATGAGGACTTTAGTTGGGTGTTGAATTGGACTTATAGAGCGACTTTATTTCAAGAGTGGTTAATATTAAATCAAAAAGAATCGGTACATTAATGACGAATAAATTGAACTCACATTTTTCGTGTCATTTAACGAGTTTGGTGTTTATAAAAAGATGTTAATTTTGAGGGGGTTTTGGTTCACAACAAACCAACAACTCATGGTGAAATAAGATTTTAGTAAAAGAAACCAATAATAGTTCTGGCTATTATTTTCTAATTTTAATACCAAAAAAAAAAATGATAACTGTAGTATTTCAAGTGAGTCAATTAAACCAAATTTTAATTTTCTTTTTTATATCCAACCCCACTGATTTTCGTACTTACTAGTAATCTATTCTTCTAAGCAAATCCTTGGATAAGCCGTTCTTCCATTGAGAAGAACAAAAATATCTAAAGTCAACTTTTGAAAATCACCAATTAAATAGAATGTACATAAAAGAAATTGGATCTATTTATTTGGGTATTATCCTTAATCTGACTCAAGACCAAGATGTATCAAAACAAACAACATTTGTATGTTGTATTGATATGACGTACCACATCGTTCTGTTTGATGTTTACTCATTTTTACAATTTGAAGAAACTTCCGATATCTGAATTAAGTCATAAAAACCGTGATTGTGGTGTCCAAAAAACACTGTATCATGTTTATCCTGGGTTATTACATTAACTTACAAGTTCCATTTCCCTGCTAGCAATTCATTTGGTAGCGACTACTTTTTTTTTTGGCCCTGCGATGTGATGTGGTAGAAAGAACCTAGGCTACGCAAAAACCACATCTGAAAAAAAAAAAAAAAAAAAAATTATTTAGATCCATCGCCCTATCTAAAACATCCAAACAACTTAACACATATATCATCATGGGAAAGATATCAGTTAGTGAAACTAAGGGGAAACAACGTCATAATCCATTGTTGAAGGATATCTCTTCTCAAGGAGGTAATTTAAGAACAACCCCAAGATCATCAACAAAGAAACAATCATCAAAGAAAAAATCTACTAGAACCAGAGATGATGACAATGAGGAAGAAGGAGAAGGATTTTTGGATGCTTCTAGTTCAAGAAAGATTTTACAATTAGCCAAAGAACAACAAGATGAACTTAAAGAAGAAGAAGAAGAAGAAGAAGGCGGATCATCTAAACCTACTTTTGCACAATCATTCAAGAACCAAGAAATTGGTAGTGATGACGATGATGATGATGAAGAAGAAAAAGAATATTCTGATTTTGAAGTAGATGAAGAAGAAGAAGAAGAAATTGTTTATGATGAAGAAGAAGTTGAAGTTGATGAAAAAGATGCGGAATTATTCAATAAATATTTTCAATCAAATGGAGAATCAATGTCAAATGGACAAACCATTAATTTGGCAGATAAAATTTTGGCCAAAATTCAAGAAAAAGAACTTCAACAACAAACTCAAGAATCTGAAAAACCAGTTGAAGATGCAGTTTTACTTCCACCTAAAGTTATTTTGGCCTATGAAAAAATCGGACAAATTTTGTCTAGTTATAGACATGGTAAATTACCTAAATTATTCAAGATTTTACCAAGTTTGAAAAATTGGGAAGATGTATTATATGTGACTAATCCTGAACAATGGACTCCTCATGCAACTTATGAAGCCACCAAATTATTTGTTTCTAATTTACAAGCCAATGAAGCCCAGAAATTCATTGAAAAAGTATTGTTGGAAAAATTCAGAACTTCTATTGAAGATTCTGATGATCATTCATTGAATTATCATATTTATAGAGCATTGAAAAAATCCCTATATAAACCAGGTGCTTTTTTTAAAGGGTTTTTATTGCCATTGGTTGATGGATATTGTACTGTTCGTGAAGCTACTATTGCTGCCTCCGTATTGACAAAAGTTTCTGTTCCTGTTTTACATTCATCAGTTGCATTAACTCAATTATTACAAAGAGATTTTAGTCCTGCTACTACTGTATTTATTAGAGTTTTGATTGAAAAGAAATATGCTTTACCATATCAGACATTGGATAAATTGGTATTTTATTTTATGAGATTTAGAAATGCTGCTCAAGAACATATGGATTTAGATAATGAAAAAGATGCTCCTCAATTACCAGTTGTTTGGCATAAGGCATTCTTGGCTTTTGCTCAACGTTATAAGAATGATATTACTGATGATCAAAGAGATTTCTTATTAGAAACCGTGAGACAAAGATTCCATCATTCTATAGGTCCAGAAATACGAAGAGAATTATTAGCTGGTAAACCAAGATTAACTGAAAATGACACCAAACAACAACAACAAGAAGATGGTATAATGATAGATGCTTTTTAGAAATAAAAATAAAAATAGGAATTATCAATGATAAAAGTCTATATATATATATATATTTTTAGAAAAATAAACAAACTTTTTAAAGTATGTGTATATCCTGTAATAAATAGTCTAAGAGAATAATGATTTTCTTTTTGTATAAGCTATACATGTCCTGAATCGGATGTTCTTTTTCTGGCATCATCACAAAGCTTGTCAAAATCAGCAAAAAGTGCAAAATAACTTTGAACACATCCAATTATGGTCAATGCAACAGTACTACCAATCCATAACCCATCCAATGACCCTTTCCATGGAGAGAAAAAGGATAAATATATTGATAATGGGATCCCAACAAGATAATAAGATACCATATTAACAATACCACCAATACGAGTTGCACCTTGACCACGTAAAGTACCTGCTGAAGTAGCATTCATAGAATCGGATATTTGCATTAAAGCGATAAGCCACATAATACTCAATACTGTATCGATAACTTCCTTATCCTTAGAAAATAAGTTGGCAATTTGCCATTGAAAAATTAATAATGCAAAACAATTCAACATGGAAATAACCAATCCAAATGCCAAACTGACTTGAGTGGTAATTTTAGCTGCACTTGGTAATTCAGCACCCAAATAATTGGCAATTCTTGTTGATGAAGCAATTCCAACAGCAAATGGGACTTGATAAGTTAAACCTGCCATGGTAGTACCAACAGCTTGTGCAGCCAATGCAGTTGTTCCAAGATAAGATGCCATTAAAGTTAAAATTTCAAATGCCAAGAATTCAGCTTCCAACATGATTAAACCTGGAATGGCCAACAGAATTAATCTACCCCATCCTTGAAATACATCTCTAAATCTGAATCCTCCCCAACATGCCATTGGATGTAATCCGGTTGGTGTATCTTCTGGCTTAACATAAAATAATGTAAATAATGCCAATCCAATAAACATAATCCAATAATTTATGGCAACAGCAATTGGAGCACCCAAATAACCAATGTGTTTGACAAAGAATATATTCATTATTAAATTGGAAGGTGCGGCAATTAATAAAACATAGGTTGAAATATGGAAAATACCTTGTGCTTGTAAGAAACGTTTTCCACATTCAAAAAGAATATAAGCCGGAATACCAAATGCAACATATTGTAAATAAGCTGCTGATAACTTGGCAATTTCCTTATCAGGCAAAATCAAACAAATCAAATCATATCCAAAAAGAGCCAAACTATCAAAACTGGCAACATGACAACAAAAATCAAAGCTGTACATTTTGTAAATAAGAACCAACCAATGTATATTTTTTAGCTCCAAATGCTTGAGGACATAATGTGTCTAATGCGGTTGCAATACCTTGAATGGTGGCATACCCAGTGATATTTGCTGTCATTGCACCCATTGAAACAGCAGCTAATTCTGTAGCTCCTAATTGACCCACACTAAACACAGATACTGTAGATAATGAATTTTGTAATAAAAATGTAGCAACCAAAGGTATGGATGATTTAACTAATGATTTTAACTCAAATGATGCAGTAGTGGATGCGATATCTTTATTGACTATTGCATTTTCAAAGGCTTCTCTGATTTCTTCGTCATTATTTTCTTCCTCTTCTTCATTCTCTATTTGATTTCTCAGAATATGAATATGATGAGCTTTTAATAATTTACGTTCCTCTTCAACTAATTCATGAGTAACAGCACTCAGTCTTCTTCTTTGTTTATTCAGTTTAAATGTATTGTTATTTGGTGCTAATAATGGTTGAGTTTCATTTGGTGAAAGTGATGAAGGGATCTCATCATTTCTTTCCAACTCTTCATCTATAGCATTTTGGTCCTGGTTAGATACTGATGGTATGAAATCGGATGGTAAATATAATCCTCCTTTACCTACTGACCCATATACAACGGATGCTTTTCTTTGAGTATTTGAATGAGTGAATTGGTGACGTCTTTCGTGATGTGAAGACATTATTGTTCTTTAAAGAAAGTATAAAAATTAAATAAAATAAGAATCAAAAATAAAAATGATATATGGAATTTTTTTTTTTTTTATTTTTTTATTTATCTATTTTGAGTTTCTTCGTCTTGCTCTTCTCTTTCTCTTCTACTTGATATAATTTAATTTAATTTAAATTAGATTTTTTTTTTTTTTTTTTTTTTTTTTTGAAACACGGCAAAATTTAAAAAGAAATTGCGACGGAAAAAACAATTGTATACATTATCTGCAGGAAATTTTTACTGCGGAAATTAGATGCCATTTTTGGAATACATTTCATGCCACAGTTCTGATTCTCTTTCTCACTGGAATTTTATATTGCTGGTGAACAAACATGAATGATAGACATGGGTTTTGTTTATCATCATAATTTTCATTGAAAAAGATCTCTTCTTATATTATAACTATTGGTGTATTTGGTGGTAAATGAAAAGGTGATTACAAGAAGTGATTGCAAGTTTATTGAAATATCTGTGAGTTCTCTTTTCAAAACAAGATAATACATGTAAGTACACGTATAAGATATATACTTTCACATGACGGGGGGGTTGAATAAAATGACTGAACTATAGGTATTGCGATTTGGGTTTTGAAACAATTTCACTATTTGATTACTTTTTTTTTTGCAGCTTATTCAACTTTTCCCAGGGCAGAAATCAATCATCGCAAGCCAGGGGGAAAAAAAAGAGAACAAATCTGAAATCCAAAAACAAAAAAAAAAATACTAACCTTGATAAATCAAGAGCAAGATCAGCTCATAGTAAATTTCAATCATAACATAAAACAACAATCCTCAACTAACATGTCAAGAAATAAAGAAAAAGCACAATCAAATTTAAATCAATATTATCTACAAAAAGATAAACAACTTGGTGTTCTTGATACCAACCCACAAAATCGACCAAGGAATGTAAATAGAGTAACTTCATTACCCCAAGCAGAAAAATGGCGATCCACGATCTTATCAGAAATATCTATAAACTTAACCAAGATAAATGATGAGAATTTGACTGATTTTGAAATACGTGATATAAATGATAAATTGAATGCGTTATTTAAAGAGAAGAAAACTTGGGAATACCACATAAGGAATAATTTGAAAGGAAATGATTATATCAAATATGGAAAAGATTTAATGAATAGTGGAGTGTTAGTCGATAGAGATGATGGAATTAAAGGATATAGATATTTTGGCCGTGCCAAAGAATTACCTGATGTAAAATTACTAATTCAACAGAAACGACAACGAACGAAGATAAAGAAGGGAGAATATGATGAGAATAAAGCAAGAGAACAAAGACTTGGATTTGCATATTATGGATACTATGATGAAAAGAAACTTACACTAGATCTTGATTTCGAAGGTTTTGAAAAGAATGATCCCTTAGATGATCCATTACTACTGTTTGAGATTAAAAGAAGTAAAGAAATTCTGGAAGAGGTGAACGATTCAAATAATAATATAATTATAAATTTTGATGAAATACTTACAAATGATATGGTAACCACATGGTTGGTGAATAAGAAACGACAAGAACTATTATCCAAATTAGGAATTACCAAACTGTGAAGCATCATCAATGATCTTCACCCCATTATCAATGTATAGTTTATCTGTGTCACTTTCCTTATCTGGATAAACACTCTTGGTGTATTTTTTAAAAACAAATGTATTAAACCCATTTTTTGCACAATCAATTGCAGAATTTAATACACAGAAATCATATGCCAAACCAACAAATACAACATCTGTAATTTCATTAGTTTTTAACACCTCAAGAATCTCTGTATGATGTATACCCCAGCAATCTTGAAAACACGAATAATATTCTCTATCCTGTAAATATCCCTTTTTAACATTCACCAGTGGTTTAGAAACTGCTTCAAAGGCTTTGTCAAATGTATGTTCAAGACTAGCACCCTTTGAGTTTTGAACACAATGATCAGGCCAAACATATTGTTTCATGGTTTTCACTTTATTTGTGCTTGGATCAATTTCACCTTTTGGATGTTCAAAAATCAATTCAGTATATGGCTCCACATTATGTTCTGATGCAAATGAGATATGATTTGCGGGATGCCAATCTTGAGTAGCTATAATCAAGGACCAATTGTATTCTGGATCATTCAAAAGTTTGTTAATATCGGCAACAATTGAACGTCCATCTTTAATTGCTAATGATCCATCTGGAGGAAGAAAATCTTCTTGTAAATCAACAACTACTAATGCTAATTTTTTGGTCATTTCTTAATGAAATAAGGTTTATCTTTAACTGATTATGCAGAACAATTTTCATTTTTTTATTTTTTTCACTCCCTATTTATAGACACATATAATTTTTTTTTCTTCTCTCCCCTTATCTCTTTATTAGGAGAGATCACTCCACATTTAAGTATTGTCTATATGTATCTCATTTTACATGCATCCCGGTAAATCTAGAACTAACCTTCGAGCCATTTACAATGCTTTGAGTTCAATACAAGTATCTATCCATGACCAGAATTCACACAATTTCAATACATCTAATATATTCCGAAATTCCCGTATTGTTAAACTCGGACATTGTTTTACTTTATCTGGAGAAACCCCCCCCCCCTTCCTGACATACTCACAACGCCCTTTTTCTAGTTCTTTTCAATGACTTTTAATTTAAATTACCTTTAATTACTTGAAACAGAATAAAATAAAATAATGCTAGGTAAAAGTTTTCATCATAATATGTGATAAAAGTTAATAAACACTAAGGAAATAGACAAAAGGATTTAGCTCATGTCGAGGAGTGGTAATTTATTATCACTCCAATCCTTGATTACCCCCGGCAATAGAATTAATTAAACTATGTAATATTCAGAGAATAATTTATGCAGTGAGTTCGACAGCCAATTTACATCAATACTACATATACCTTCTTCGTTTTCTTCGTATAAAGTTAGCATTTTGATATCAAAGTAGTTATTGATGTGTAATTCTAGAGAATTGAGTAAACTAATTCGAACTAGTGTCTTATATTCACCTAGACATAAATACTACATATAATTTCAATCAAAAATATATTATTTCTCAACACTAAGACTTATAAATAATCCAATAATCACTAAAGATATACTAGTGAAAATATAATCATCTCATAGTTCTTCAAAACATCAATTTGCTTTAGATCGTCTTAAGTAAATAACCATCAATCTTTTATTTTCTTGTTCGAATAGATACTATAGACTTTGAATTTATCTTATAACTTGTGGCTAGTTTTAAAAAAAAAAGAAACATGATTCTCTTGTTATTCAGTATTACTTCTCATTTTGGGTTTATAATAACTTGAATTTGCCCCTGCCAAGTCAAATCAACTGTTTATTAACCTTTTTTTATCTCATTCATTTTGATTAACATACTTATGTAACATTATTGTATGTTGGCTCAATACTTTGCAATATGTTTAATATGTACTGTAATATAGTTTGGAAATTATTACAAACAAATTTCTTTATACCCATTGACTATATCAGCATTGTTTCAAATCATAGGCAGGACTACTACCTCCGGGGAAACACATTCTACATGTAGATCGTTTCATACACCAGTACAAATTTCTTCCTCTACCATTTCTCTCTCTCTCTCTCTCTCTCTCTCTCTCTATCCCCCCCCCCCTTTCAAGTTTGATTACACTTATAGATTTCGAGTAGCTTTTGCTTTTTTTTTATTTTATCTTTTTCATTCAATCTCAAAACTGAAACATACGACGCCTTCATTATATCTTTATCTTTGATTTTGAAATTATTATCCAAAGAACCAATTAAAACAAAATTTACAATGCACAAAAGGGAAAAGGGGGTTAGAAATTTTGATCTTCAATATTAACAGATCTTTTTTTTTTCTTCTTTATTACTTATCCTGTTGATCTTTAGTTTTACTACGGTATCCAGATTATCAAAAAAATAAATAAAGCATTAGTATTGCCGGAGATAAATTAATTAATGGACGGCTATTAATGTGATTAACAATTCATCGATTTTAATTAGCAAAATAAAAACAAATGAGTTAATCAAATAATAAAAAAGAACAATCTTTTCAAAGGGTCCTTGTGGTAAATTGATTTGCAGTTTTTAAAAAATTTATCAAGACATAATAGTGAAATAAACAGTTGTGAGTGGATACACCACAGATATATTCACAATTCTCTGGCTTCAGCTCTAATCTCGTTTGTTCTATACTTTAGAATGCTTAATAATATAATCATCAAGTATTATAATGGAAGCTTATAATTAAGTGATGAATCAAGCAAAGTTTGTTGACTATAAATTAATCCTGCATTTGTTTCAATACCAAATGCATTTGGAAAGGGCCAATGCAAGTAGATTATTCTTTTACTTTTGATTATCTGCTTATCAATAGAATACGTATGCATACAATAAAGACCCTTTAATAGTCATTTGAATTGATCTGATCGACATTAAAATTGAAATTAAGGAAAATCAATGATCAGGCGTTTGTTAAATTATTACTCTGCGAATCATATGAGGGATGCTAATCTGATCGGATGCCATCATTAAGATTTTTTAAGAATAGAGTATATCTATTTAGTTTTTAGATACTGATAGAGAATAATAATCTAATACAACTGAAGAGCAACAAGGGCTTCTCTTTATATATGTCATATTAATCTACACCGTCAATTAAATTCAAAAATTTTTTACCAAAATGGGCCAAAGTAATAAGTTTTAAACAATTTTAATATTTTTTTTCGTTTCGAAAATTGACCAATTTGATACAATATTTTTCAGCAGAACCTTGTTACCAATGCAACTTTTCTAGAACAAGACCAAAAAACCCATATAACTCACCCCTTAATTTTATATTAGTATGTATCAATTTTATTTCTCAAGTACTTTCTTTTTTGAACCTGAATTTCTCATAGATTATATGGATTAAGTTTCATTGATATATGTTCACAAAAGTAAATTGCTGCGAAAGGGTTTGATACAAGTGAGAAATTTTTTTTTTTTTTTTTTTTGGAATTTCTTTACATACAAAGAATAAAGTTAACCCAGTAAAACTTGAAAAGTATATAAATATAATTAGAACTTTCTAATTGTTTAAAATGTACATATTCTTTCTTTTTTTTTTTTGTTTTGTTGATTTTTATTTCATCAGGTTTTATTTTACAGAATCTTTCAACATCATTAGACATATACTATAAATTTTTATTAACATGAAATTGACTCCAATCTTTGTTGCTGCTATGTTTGTTAGTTCCACGCAAGCTTGTTGTTTGCTTTCATTATTGGAAGGCTTGTGTGGTCTTGGTAGCTCAAGTAGTTCAAGTAGCTCAAGCAGCTCAAGCAGCTCTAGTAGTTCAAGTACTACAACTGGTTCAGGTACCTCACGTAGTTCAAGTGGTTCCCATGGTTCAAGTACTTCAGGTGGTTATAGTTGGTCTGATTGGTGCAATTTGGGTGGATGGGGTAAATCAAGTGGCTCTGCTAAGGTTTCAAGTGGTCAACCTTGTAATAATGTTGTTACCAATTGTTAAGCTCCCGATTAAAACTCTT
Organism: Candida sanyaensis; assembly: GCA_911254575.1. Classification (NCBI taxonomy): domain Eukaryota; kingdom Fungi; phylum Ascomycota; class Pichiomycetes; order Serinales; family Debaryomycetaceae; genus Candida; species Candida sanyaensis. Next base: position 297,392 of record CAJVQF010000011.1, read on the forward strand.
GTGATTAATCAATAATTCATTTTTTTTTTTATTTTCAAGCTTTATAACTATTACTTAAATAGTCAAATACACATTAGTACTTCCTAATTCGATATATTGATCTGTAATATAAGTTCTTTTTTTTTTAATTTATGATTTGTGGAATTTAGTTTTGGAACGTATCTCCAGCAGTCAGGTGAAATATACGTTTTGTATCTATTTATAGCATTTACCAAGTATGCTTCTAAATTAGGGATTTGGGATGCAACCAATGAGCTTAATTGAACCTCATGTAAACAATTTTACTACTGCATTAGATACACTTTTTGTTCAATTTCTTTGTTTCATTTTAATTATTATATAGATTACTTACATAAATTTATTCAATTCGTTAACAAGATATTTACTGATTTCGTTCAATTTTTCTTTCTGCATTCTTTCAATTTTAGCAAACTCTTTATCGAGTTGTTGTTTTAACTCATTCTTTCGTTCCAAAACATTTCGTTCTAGTAATTGTAACTTTTGCACTAAATTTGAAGTGAATAATTTTAAACTTTCATTAACATGAGTTGTACCTGATTCCTCGATTGTACTTGACATTGAATCCTGGGTATCTTCTTGCTCTTTAATTTCATTAGTAACATCATCCATTACTTCTGATATTGTCGTATTACCTTCCACAAAGGAATTATGTTCCAAGTTGGGGTTGCCGATGACATTCTTCAGACAAGATACAGAAGTATCAATCGCAGGATGATCAATTTCCAGTAATAAGGTATTGGAATTATTTGAATCCCATAACGAATCACAATCTTTTTCAATCAATTTTTTTACCGGCTTTTTCTTTTTAAACTCCTTCCTATTTCTATGAACATCATCAGAGTCATCCAAGATATCATACAGAGAGAATTTTCTTTTCTCAATGACAACAACTGAGTCTAACAGCTTGGAATTGTCAATGGATATTGGACCATTTTGACTCAGTGGTATTTGCATGGTGGAATTAATTGACACCTTCCGATGCTGGACATTACGTTTCAAATATCCAACAAGCCAATTGTAATGCTTATGGTGACTCAATTTAAATTCAATAGTTGAAGTCAATACTTCAGAAGTATCATTTCGTACCGAAAACTTAGATATGTACTTGTACACCAGCATTTGATCTGAACGCAAGTGTCGTTTATCATTGCATGCAAAACTTAACCTAACCACTCCATCTGGTAATGCTCGAAAGGAAGTCAAAGTCATTAAATTGATGTAGAATATGTCTAATTTATTATTACTCACTTGAAGCCATAATACCAATAGATAACCATCTACTGGCTGCATGAAACAATTTGAACAACTTGGAAAAATTGCATCCTTTGATATAGTACTGCATGGAATGAACCTTTTAAAATTGGAGTTAATTGATTGAATATACGAAACGTATGGAACAGTCATATCTTCTAAAAATATACCCGATAAATTCAAATCCACAAACAAAGAAATTAAATTTAACTCAGTGGTTATATCATGATTTAATTGTAACATTTTCTTAAACTTCTTCACGTTTTCGGTAGTGTTTATTTGTTCTTTAATGAACTCGTTTATACCTTTCATTTGAACCATATGAAGTAATACCCTTGATGTTAGCCATGAAATAGTTGACTTTTCCGCAAGGGAGCTTTCAATAAGTGCATAAAGAACCCTTATATCTATTGTATATACCACCAAATTGTTCAAAATAGGCCAAAATAATTTTATTTCTGGATAAGCTAATCTCACAAATTTGTTGATGTATAAATTAATCAAGAGCCAACCAAGGTTATCATGAAGGTATTCTAATTGCACAACAATTTGAAACAACAGTGTCATGCAATTCCTAATTACATTCTTTGACAGCTCTGTCGCAGTGGCGATTTCAGGTTCCCGGATATTAAGTAGCATTCCGTTTAGTTGTTGCATTTCCAATTTGTAGATAGTAGGTGATGACGGCTGTGTACCATCACCAATCCGATTAACAAAGCTTTCGAACGCTGTGATAAAATCATCCAAAATCATTACTAGTATTTATTGAAAGAAAACAATAATACTCGAAAGGATTTAATGAAACAAAGTGGTGTCAATCCAATTATGTTCTTTTTTAATTTTAAATTTACTTTTTTTTTTTTTCTATAAATATGATTAAGACAGAAGAGGAGTGGACTGTATGGTCTATTTTTTTTTTTTTTTTGCAACACACTTAGCAGTATGGGTAAAGTTAAGATACGGATCATTTTTTTTGGTAATTACAACTAATAAATAGCACATTATATTAATATTTACTTAACTATTATGGGTACTCTAAATCAAGTTCAAAGCTTTTAATACGTCACAGTTTGGAGTTGGATAATTTTCGGCCCGTTGCAACTTTTCATTGTCAACACTGAACCAGCCATACGCGTCCTCTATTAATTGATCCTTATGAACTTGTTCCCTGGAACATTTTGCCCTCTTGTCTGATATAAATATGTTTTCCACTTTGGCATCATAATTACGTAACTGTCTTGTACTTTTGGATCCATGTTTTTCTTGGAATTTTTCATTGACATAAAATGGTATATTATGCCTTGGAGTATGACGTTGTATGTTATAATCACGACTTGGTACAAATGAATATTCTGGAGATGAATCACCGGAAAACAAGGCAGACAATACCGGTACAACTAATAACAACAATATTGGTAATAATCCTTTCAATCCTTCAAGTAACGAAGGTTGTTCTTCATGTTGTGCAGCTCCATTTGGAGATTGAGCACGTGGTCTCCTTGTTGTTCTTCTATGTCTCATGAATGGATCATTTCCTCCACCAAATGATTGAAAACTAAACCCATTACCCCCAAAAGTGAATGTTGGTCCCTGAGCACCACCTCCACCAAAAAACATATTGAATATCTCATCCTCAAATGGGTTTCTTCCCCCACCAGCACTTGCAAATCCTGATCTACCGCCAAATGGGCTACCACCAAATCCACTGGCTGTACCTGCACCACCACCTGCGGCTCCCATTCTTGATGTTGGGTCTGTCCCAGTTTGATCAAAAATATTCTTTTTCTGTGGATCACTCAATACTTCCCATGCTTTATTCAATGATTTGAATGCTTCTGATGATCTTGGATGTGGATTTTTATCGGGATGACATTTGATAGCTAACTTTCTATATGATTTCTTGATTTCGCCCTCACTTGCTGTTTTTTCAACTGATAAAATTTCATAAAATTGGTGAGGCTTGTAGGATAGAACTCTTATGGTCTCTTGGTCTCTGGTGTATATTACATGACATTTGACAAGGTTTTTCAAAATAAATATTGATAGAAAACGCTTTACTAAGTGTCTAAGCAATCCCAATATTATTAATCAAATGAAAAGAAAAAAAAAAAAAAAGAAAATTTAAGAACGAAAAAAAATTTTTTGGGTAAAAATTATCACAAACTATGGGTGTCATGTCGTACCACTCAAAAACACGGAGGAAAATCAATAAAAAAAAAAAAAGAAGAAAATGTATCAAATAATTGCGACATTTTACAGTGGGCTTAATACAAGATTAGGTATGTGAGAGATCCATCAGATTTATAGAGCTGTAATGTTACTCATATCAACAACTGTGAACACCTATACTGTATTATCATCTACTCCTTTCTTTGATTCCCTACCATTGTCAATTGTTTTCTTTTTAATTTGTTTTTTAGTTCTGATGTCAGGGGAAAACCTTCCTATTCTCGGTGGGTAAAATCGCTATTCGTGTATTTTCCCTATCTTCTTTGATTTGATTTTTCGAACAAAAAAAAAAAGTTTAAATTAGAATACGTAAATTTCAACGGCTCTCCACGAAAAAACTCACTGAACTACTGCTAGCCTTTAATAATTACTTTAATTGAATTGAATATGAGCACATCAAACGAAGAGCAAGTGATAAAATCATTGCTAGATACTGATTTGTATAAACTATTCATGCATGCTGCTGTGTACAAACATTTCCCGAATGTTCCTGTTACTT